>CAUYON010213786.1:0-27481 GCA_963573935.1 Arctocebus calabarensis
GTAGCTGGGACTACAGGCGCCCGCCACAGCGCCCGGCTATTTTTTTGTTTTGCAGTTCGGCCGAGGCCGGGCTTGAACCCGCCACCTTCGGTATATGGGGCCGGCGCCCTACTCGCTGAGCCACAGGAGCCGCCCCCAAAGCCTGCTTTTTTAGTCATTCTTTATTAATAATAAAAGCAACTAGGCTGGTCACTGCACTGGGCACTTAACGTACTTTGTTTCCATGCTTTAGAGCAATTACTGTGTAAAATTATCATTACATAGAATCTCGTGCCATCTTTAGGAAAGTCACACCTGTCCTCCTAAACCTTACAGATGAGGCCGAGTCTCTGAGATGGGGTCCAATTGTCTCACAGGGGTAGAACCAGGAGTCGAACCAGTCAGTCCCCGGGTTATGGAGTCCCTACAGGGGACTGGCCCTGTGCTGGTAAATATCAGGGATATTAAGATAAAAAAGATCAGTCTCACCCTTGAGGAACCCTAATGAGGAGGGCAGGTGGCATGTGGAGCACCATGTGGGCTCAGGCCCTGGGGTGGTTTCCCGGAGAAGCGAACACCTGCACTGAGGCAAGAAGAATGAACAGACGGGAAACACGGCTGAGCCGTGGGCAGCTGGAAGGTCAGGGGCAAAATCAGCATGTGAGTTTGTCCTGGACTGAGGGGTTTGAGTCTGAGCATAGTAATGCTTCCCCCTGTGAATCTGAGTTCATGAGTTTCCTTCTTTCTTCTCTAAGAAATGTATTTTTCACATTATGTAAACACAACACATATTTATTGGGAATAGATCTGGACAACATGGGCAGTCTTAGCGCAGACCACTCTCTGGAAGTGTTGTCAGGTGACGTGTGTGTCCCCCCTGCCCCCTCCCTCGTGCTAGGCACCTGCTGCTCTCTGCACACCGTCTTTTTCCTGTGCACACTTACATTCACAGACCTGCAAATTAATATACTCAAGATGAGGGGGACCTCTTGTTTCCTCATGTGATAGATTTAAAAAAATTTTTTGAAATACATATGAATCCACATACATTTGTAAAAAAATAGTTCAGAGAGTGCCAGGCACAGTGGCTCACATCTGTGATCACAGCACTCTGGGAGGTAGAGACGGGTGGATTGCTTAAGAGTTCAAGACCAGCCTGAGCAAGAGTGAAACCCCGTCTCTACTAAACATAGAAAAACTAGCTAGGTGTTGCGGCAGGTGCCTGTAATCCCAGCTATTCAAGAGGCTGAGGCAAGAGGATGACTTGAGCTCAAGAGTGGAAGGTTGCTGTGAGCTAGGATGCCACAGCACTCTACCTAGGGCAACAGAGGGAGACTCTGTCTCAAAAGAAAAGGGAAAGGAAAAGAAGAGGAAGGAAAAGAAATGAAAGACATGATCTATATGTTTATGACGATAAAAAATATATTTAAAAAAAGAAAGGAAAGGAATAATTCAGAGAGATGCTGTGTATCTCTCAGTATCATGCATAACCAGAGAGCAATAGCACAGCCCAGGGAGGGACATGGGTCCAGCCCACCGACCTGTTGAGATTCCCCAGCCCTCCCTGCACTAATGTGTGCAGGTGTGTTTAGTTCCGTATCATTCTACCACAGGTGCAGATTGTGTAACCTCCACCACAGGCAGGACACAGGACAGTGCTTAGTGAAGGCTGCTACGACAAAGATGCCATAGACTGGGTAGCTTGAACAATAAACAGCCATTTCTCACTTACAGAGGCTGAGAAATCCAAGCTGCTGGCAGAGCCAGTGTCTGGAAAGGGCCGGATTCTTGGTTTGCAAACATCCAGACACACGTGTTGTATACTGACATGGACAAGAGAAAAACCATCTCCCTCACGTCTCTGGGTGATCCCGTCCCTGACGAGAGCTCTATCTTCATGGCGTAATCGCCTCCTGAGACCAAGCTAATACCCTGGCACCCAGCATTAGGGTTCAGCGTACGGAGTGGGGGCGCACACAGACACACAGTCCATGTTGAGTTCCACACACGGACCCGATGTCCCACCGTCACCTCCCGATCCGTCCCAGCCTGACAACCACTAATCTGTTCTCTATCTCTAGAATTCTGTCATTTAAAATAATATTATGTAAATGGATTACACTTTTTTTATTAAAATGGAATTACATTTTATATAACTTTTTGAATTTTTTTCACTCGGCAGAATGCTCTCGAGTCCTCATGTAATTTTTTTTTTTTTTTTTTTAAGACAGCGTCTCACTCACTCTGTCATACTGGGAAGGGTGCTGTGGCATCATAGCTCACAGCAACCTCAAATTCTTGGGCTCACATGTTCCTCTTGCCTCAGCCTCCCAAGTAGCTGGGACTACAGGCATCCACCATAATACCCAGCTAGTCTTTCTATTTTTAATAGTGACAGGGTCTTGCTCTTGCTCAGGTTGGTCTTGAACTCCTGAGCTCAGGTGATCTACCTACTGACAGAGTCTTGCACTGTCACTTGGGTAGAGTGTCACGGAGTCACAGTTCATAGTAACCTCAAACTCTTGGGCTCAAGCCATCCTCTTGCCTCAGCCTCTTGAATAGCTGGCGTTACAGGCACCTGCCACAATGCCTACCTAGTTTTTCTATTTTTAGTAGAGACAAGGTACTTCTCTTGCTCAGGCTGGTCTTGAACTCCTGAGCTCAAGCAATCCATCCATCTTGGCCTCTCAGAGTGCTGGGTTTATAGACATGAGCCACTGTGTCTAGTGCTCTCTGAATTATTTCTTACAAACGTATGTGGATTCACAGTTATCTCAAAAAAATTGTTTAATATATTATATGAGGAAACAAGAGGTCACTCCCCCTTGAGGTCCCAGCCTCCAGAGAGCTGGGTTTATAGGAGTGAACCATCAGGCTGGGCCATTATGTCCATTTGCATTCTATAGTGTGAATATTGATCACACTGTACTTCACTGCCCCTCTCCCGATATTTAGGCAATTTCCACTTAAAATTACTTTGAGTTATGCTGTGGCAAATACCTTGGAGCTGAGTATATGCTTCAGACAGATTCCTCACATTGGATTTGCTAGGTCTGTGGTCATGCAGGTTTGTTTTTTTTTTTGGCCAGGGCTGGGTTTGAACCTGCTACCTCCAGTATATGGGGCCCTACTCCTTTTAGCTGCAGGTGCTGCCCTGGTTGTGCATGTTTTTAAAGGCATCTTGCCTAATTGCCCGCTAGAGGCACAGTTCTCATTTTTACCCCTCCACCTGGTGCGGGAGACTGTTTGGCTCCCTACCTCCGGGCTGCCTTTTTTAAGGAGAAAACTCCTGTCCCCTCAAGCTCATCTCAGCCCTGGGACTGCTAATTGTAGACAGGAAAGGGACAGAGCACAGAAGCCGCTACAGCATCAGTGAGGAGCCCGGGAGGCCACGGGGGAGCAGGGACAGGGGCTCAGCTCTCCTGGGTGGGAGCTCAGGTCCCAACTGCAGAGCCTTGCGGAGAGGACTCAGTGAGCGTCTTCCGTCCCCAGCGGGTCTCCAGGAGCTGGCAAGCGGAGGCATCAGCTTTGCTGGGCCCAGACTGAGTAGGTTCTCATCCTGGGGGTGTGATTTAGTCAGGTGGCAAAAGATTGTCAGCGCTGGTGCTGTGTGTAATCAGATGGAAGCACAAACGTTTGAAACTCTGAAAGGTGCGAAGAGGCTTCTGGGCAATTGAGGGGAATGAGGGGGGCGGGCGGGGGGATCTTCTGGCAGTAAAATGAGCCAATCACCCAGGACTGTGAGACGGACCTTGGTGGGGCTGAGAAGTGGCCCAGGTTAACCGAGTGATGTATATGTTGGAATGAGGAAGAGAAAAGTGGCTTGTAAATTAGGGCTGCTAGATTAAATAAGTAAAAATAGAGAACACACAGTAAAATTGGAATTTAACTCATCTGTTGGAATAAGTATAACCCCAATATTTCACGGAACATACTTAGCTAACAAATTATTTGTTGTTAATCTGAAATTATGATGTGGATGTTACAGGTAATCCTGAGAGTTAAATCAAATAACAGTACAAGTAAAGCACTTAGAAAAATGTGGGGCACAGAGCAGAAAGTACAGATGTCAGAAAGCTAACTAATAGGCTCGGTGCCTGTGGCTCAATGGGCTAAGGCTCCAGTCACGTACACCTGAGCTGGCGGGTTCGAATCCAGCCCAGGCCGCCAAACAACAATGATGGTTGCAACCAAAAAATGGCCGGACGTTGTGGTGGGCGCCTGTAGTCCCAGATACTTGGGAGGCGGAAGCAAGAGATTCGCTTGAGCCCAGGAGTTGGAGGTTGCTGTGAGCTGTGATGCCACAGCACTCTATCCAGGGTGACAGCTTGAGGCTCTGTCTCAAAAAAAAAAAAACAATAAAAAATAAATAAATAAAAAGCTAACTAATATGTAACAAAACAGATTTTAATAATTTGATGTCTTTAAATTTATTTATTTATATAGAGATGGGATCTTTTTATGTTGCCAAGACTGCTCTCAGACTCCAGGTCTCGAGCAACCCTCCCAGCTGGGCTTCCCAGAGTGCTGTGATTATAGGCATGAGTCACTGCTCCCAGCCAGTATTCTTTTTCTTTCTTTCCTTTTTTTTTTGAGACAGAATCTCAAGCTGTCACCCTGGGTAGAATGCCATGGCATCACAGTTCACAGCAACCTCAAAATCTTGGGCTTAAGTGATTCTCTTGTCTCAGCCTCCTAAGTAGCTGGGACCACAGGTGCCCACCACAATACCTGGCTATTTTTTGGTTATAGTTGTCATTGTTGTTTGGCAGGCCTGGGCTGGATTTGAATCTGCCAGCTCCAATGTATGTGGCTGGCATCCTAGCCCCTGAGCTACAGAGCTGAGTCCCATTTTTCTTTTATAATGAAAAAAAAATCATAAAGTGATTCTGCCTGTTCAAGAGCCCAAGTCGGGAATGATCCTTTCACTGTGGCTTTGCCATTGGGCATCACTGGCCAGGGCCTGGCCCCAGGGGCTTGAACTTCCCTACCAAATGGGAAGGCTCAGCTGCCCTCACCACGTGTCCCAGCGTGTCTCTTCCTGTCTGGGTTGGACATAAGCCCCACGTGCTCTCATTTTATTCCGCCATTCATTCACCAACTATCTCATTCTTTTCTAAACAAATATGCATTGGACATCTACCACATGGATACATCTGTGAACAAGAAGCAAAGTTCTGGTCTTCTGCCTCCTTCAGCTGAGTGGGGCAGATGGCAAACACTAACCCAGTGAATATGCCACGTGAGGTCGGGAGTTGTGGGAAGTTTACTGCAAGAGAAGGCTGGGTGATCGGGGGCAGACAGTCCTGGGTTATCCAGGCAGCCAGCTTTGCATGTGCAAAGCAGGGACACACACAGTGTACACATGTATACACACATGTGCAACACACACGTGCATACATACGCACAGAGAGGGGGAGGGAGAATCAGAAAATTTACAGGGAATCTATTTTAATTTTGCATTCATGGAAGTTGGTTGCATTCTCAAAAAACCACTTTATCCCATGACTTCATAGGGTCTTTATTTTGATGGATGCCTAAACTCTGTGGTTCTAGGGCTCCAGCAAGGCCCACCTATTCAGCCGTCCCCTGGCTGTGCCCACCTGGGACTTCGTGGAATAGGGTGGGCCACCAGCTCCTGCAGTAACCACCTGCCTTGCCCCCACCTTGGGCTGTCCTCACTGCTCTGTAACTCTCATGTCTCCTGCCGTCGACCTTGAGGGTCTGTACATGGCAAAGCCCGAGTTATTTATAACTGAAGCCTAGGTGCCCTGTCCTAGACATTGGATAGGGGTGTGCTCAAGGGGCAAATGCTGCCCCGGGCCACAGGAAGTGTTAGCTTTTCTTGGGGTAACTGTGGTGGGAGTTTTAAAAATATTTTTTCAGGGCTCAATGCCTGTGGCTCAAGCGGCTAAGGCACCAGCCATGTACACCTGAGCTGGTGAGTTCGAATCCAGCCCAGGGCCCCGCCAAACAACAATGACAGCTGCAACCAAAAAATGGCCTGGCATTGTGGCAGGCGCCTGTAGTCCCAGCTACTTGGGAGGCAGAGGCAGGAGCCTCACTTGAGCCCAGGAATTGGAGATTGCTGTGAGCTGTGATGCCACAGCATTCTATCCAGGGTGACAGCTTGAGGCTCTGTCTCAAAAAAAAAAAATTTTTTTTTCAGAAAATTTTATTTATTTTTAATTTTTATTGATACATAGTATTGTGCATATTTATGGGGGACACGTAATATTTTGTTACATGCACAGAATGTGTGATGATGAAGTCAAGGTGTTTGAGGAATCCAGCTCTCGGAGTGTTTATTATTATTATTTATTTATTGTTTTTTCTGCAGTTTTTGGCCGGGGCTGGGTTTGAACCCATCACCTCCAGCATATGGGGCTGGAGCCCTACTCCTTTGAGCCACAGGCGCCGCCCGGAGTGTTTATTATTTTGTGTGCCGGGAACAATTCAAGTCTTCTAGCTCCTTTGGCAGGTGAGAAGTCTACCACTGAACCACCAGTGCTTCTAGCTACTTTGAAATACACAATACACCTTTGTTAATTGTGGTCACCTTATTCTTTGGTTCAACAATAGAACTTATAACTTTGTCTAACTGTATGTCTGTACCTCTTGACCTATCTCTCTTTGTTCCCCCACCCTTCCCAGCCTCTCTTGTCTGTCACTCTCTGAAAAGGTTGGAGTTGGAGTTTTCCTTCTTCTTCTTCTCTTTCTCCTCCTCCTCTGCCTCCGCCTTCTTGTTTCTGAGTCTAGGAGACAGATTCTAGCTCTGTGCCCTGGCTACAGAGCTGTGACTTCATAACTCACAGCAACCTCAAACTCTTGGGTTCGAGTTCCTCTTGTCTCAGCTTCCTCAGTAGCTGGGACTACAGGTGCCTGCCACTATGCCTGGCTAGTTTTCTATTTTTACAGAGATGGGTTCTCACTCTTCCTCAGGCTGGTCTTGAACTCTTGCTATCAAGGGATCCTCCCCCCTTGCCCTCCAGGAGTGCTAGGATTACAGGTGTGAGCCATTGTGCCTGGCTGGTTGGAGTTTTTTTCTTTTTTTCTTTTCTTTCTTTCTTTCTTTCTTTCTTTCTTTCTTTCTTTCTTTCTTTCTTTCTTTCTTTCTTTCTTTCTTTCTTTCTTTCTCTCTTTCTCTCTTTCTCTCTTTCTCTCTTTCTCTCTCTCTCCCCCCCCACCCTTTCTTTCTTTTTTTCCTTTCTTTCTTGTCTCAAGCTGTTACCCTGGGTAGAGTGCCTTGGCATCATAGCTCATAGCAACCTCCTCTTATGCTCAAGTAATCCTCTTGCCTCAGGGTTTTTTTTTTTTTCTTTTAGTAGAGATGGGGTCTCCCTTTTCGAACCCATGAGCTCAAGCTATCCACTAGCCTGAGCCTCTCAGAGTGCTAGGATTACAGGCATGAGACGCTGCACTTAGCCTGTTTGGAGTTTTCTAATGCAGAAAGAAAAAGGAAGGTGTGCACACCAGTTAGGCATCACGTGAAACAGGCAGAAGGCTGCTACCTACCTGCAGACCTTTGTAGCTATTTGGAGTCAGACATTTACTTGCTTCACATATGTCTTATCCACTGGATTGAAGTAATCAAACTAACATTTGCTAGGGGCTTCTGTATAATAACACTGTTCTCAACACCTCACGTGCATTGGCATTCAATGAGGTAGGAACGGTCATTATCTCCTGTTTAATGACAGAGAGATTTAATAATTTAAATTTAATAATTTCATAACAGCATAAGAAACCCAGGCAGAGAGGTTAAGTAAAATGCCCAAAGACACACAGTTAGAAAGTGGATCTGGGATTTGAAGCCAGGGCTTCCATGCCCCAAGTTCTACGTTCTCAACTTCTGCTCTGTCCCTGCGTCAGGGAGGTGAGGGTGGGGTTCTGCCTGCCTTCTCAGCACGATTCTCCAGCAGCTGACTCAGAGATGTTCAGTCCCTGTTAGAGGGAACGAATGAATACATGAAGACACTTTGACCAGGATGGGTGGTGCCACTTCTACGAGGGGCTACTGGGCCACTTGAGATGTTTTTATTTTAACACCTATTTGGAAAATGTTTGGCTCTCGGTATATGGAAGTTATTCATAAACTGTCAAGTGAATGAAAGAATGAATGAGTGAGGGGCGATAGAGCAGTGACCCTATGAAATTGGATGAGGCTAAGAGGCCAAGGAGAGAAGGAGGGACTGGGCCGCGACACTTGTTGGCTCAGGCCTGCATCTTTGTTTCTCTCTTTGTGTGGCCACAGCTTCATTCTTCCGGCTGTGAATCTGGACTCTTTTGAGTCCATAGCAGAGGTCAGCGTGTCTCTAGCCCTGGATAGTGTCAGGATGTTGTCTGGAGCTCTGACATCTGGAGATCAGGTCCCCTGGAACCGAGTGTAGCTAATCTCAGGACATCCCACAGCTCTGGACTCAGGGTGGTGGACGGTGAACTCTCAAGGTCATTCTGGTCTGTGTGACCCATGGTGAGTAGGCAGGGCAGGTGCTACCAACAGGGCAGCTGGGCCAGCCCCAGTGAGTTTGTGGGGAGGTGCCGTCCCTAGGGATGGGGCGTGGGCTGGGCAGACGTTCTGATGTGTTCCTGTCCTAGGTGGGAGGCACTGTGTTCTTAAAGCTGACTCCCGAAGTGAGGGGTCTGATTGGGGCGGTTGCCTGTCCAGGGGTCTCTGTGGTGGGCTGCCCTCATTGGCCTGCTGGGAAAAATCTAAGAGCCACCATAGGTGATCCAGGTGCTATGCTAGTTACATGGCCCTCACCAAGCAGCTGTCCCCATCTTACAGATGAGGAACCCAAGAATTGGGGCTGAACAGAGATTTTGTTGGGGTCCTGAAGCTTGAGGGGTGGAACTGAGGTTCGCACTGGGACTGTTTAAGTTGGAAGTTGCTGTCCTGGCTGGGCACGGTAGCTCACGCCTATAACCTGAACACTCTGGGAGGCTGAGGTGAGTGGATTGCTTGAGCTCCTGAGTTCAGGACCAGCCTAAGCAAGAGCCAGAGCCTGTCTCTACTGAAAAGTAAAAGAAAAAAATAGCTGGGTGCTGTGGCAGCACTGGTCGTCCCAGCTACTGGAGAGGCTGAGGCAGAAGGATCGCTTGAGCCCAAGAGTTGGAGGTTGCTGTGAGCTATGACACTACGGTGTTCTACCCAGGGTGACAGAGTGAGACTCTGTCTCAAAAAAAAGAGTGGGGGTACAGACAGCTTAGAGAAGACAAGGCTAAGGTCCCGAGGGTTCGACCAGGAAATGCTGTCTATGGCCATTCCAGGATTTCATCCTTGAGTGTGTAAAGCCAGTGACCAGGTCGAGCAGGATTTATCGGGCACAATCCGTGTTCTGTGTGTTCTGAAGAGACCACTCGGGCTGCTGGACGGTCCAGGCAGAGTTTGTCTAAAGATTCCTCCCTTCCACCTCTCCTTCTCTCCCACCCACTGGACCCTCTCACGGGAACCAGGGAGCAGAGAGGCTAAAATTTGCTGCAGTGTGACCGAAAGCGCTGTCATTCCCTCTGCGGCACGGTGATTCTCATCTTGCCAATTACCACCCATTCCAAAGGCACTTCACTGCTGGAGAATGACCAGGAATCAGAGCGCCTTACATAACAGTTGGACTTCCCTTGTCGGCTGGAAAACAGGGCCCCTGTCAGACTATCAGCCCTTAAGGGTACACCTTGGATCTGATAAACAGATATTGGCAAATGGGAGTTTGGAAGGTGATGCCAAGCTCTGTGGTTTGGCCTGGCCCTGAGAGCGAAAGAATCAAAACAGCCAACCAACTGCAGGAGGAAGAAGAGGAAGGGAAACCCAGCCCGGGACACAGAGGGGCAGTGTGGGAGACTGAGGGAGGCAGAGTCCCACTTCTGCCTCGCCCCACTCCAGCCTCGCAGACCGCTGCCGGCCCGCCAGTGGGCATTCTGTCCCTTTCACTCTGACCTTCCTTCCTGGGGCCCTGCGTTTGGAAGCAAAAAGGTGGGGTGAGGTTGCAGGGGTGGAGGTAGGAAGGAGGACTGGTGGACAGTTTTGGAGAGACTTTGGCGGGTAATGAGTTCCCCTTCACATTTGGTGGCAAAACTGTAAGGACTTTACCCAAGTTGCTGTTCCGGTTGGAGTGAGGTGGTTGTGGATGGAGTGAGGTGTATCCTCTCACCAGCATTACTGTGACCACCACCAACTGGTCAGAGACTTGGCTGAGAAGTCACTCTGCCAGCCTGTTAGGAGGTGATGGGACTGCACAGCAACCCTCCTGGACATAGCGTGAGGACACGATCTAGCCTTTGGATGGACAGAGACAGTATCTACTCCACCAACATCGTTTCTCCAGCGTCCACTCAACATGGTCCTGGCACAGGCTGTGCTGGTGTCCAGCCCCTTGCTCCCAAAGTGTGATCCTCAGATCATCAGCTTCTGTGTCAACTGGGAGCTTGACAGAAATGCAGAATCTCGGGCCTGCTCCAAACACGCTGAGTCAGAATTTGCCTTTTAACAAGGTCCCCAGGGCACTTGCAGGCACAGAAAAGTGTGGAAGGGCCAGTCTAACATGCCTCAGCAAAGGAGCGCTTTTCCTACAGTGGGTGGTGTATTTTATGTGTGTCACCTCCTCTTGTCCTTATAACCGCCTCAGAGGACAGGGAGAAGCAGAGATGAAGATGAAGAAACTGAGGCACTGGGGAGCTAAGTGCTTTGCCCGATGTCACACATCTGGTCACGTCTCGGTGGCTGCTGCTACCCAGGCGGATGCTTTCCATCCATGGCTGTGGCAAATCTTCTACCCAGAGTCCTTCCTCTGCCCAGTGCCCAACAGAGGCTCTTCCCCCTCCATGGACCCAGGGCCTCCAGAGTCTCCAGGAGAGATTCCAGAAATACTCCAGGAATGGTGTGCTCCAAACGTCCAGTTAAAATAGTGAATGCCCTGGGTGTGGACAGAGAGACTCACATCTTCCAGAGAGACCAAATCTCAAGCAAATACTGCCAGTGGTGCAATTCCCTATTCTGTGATGGAGGCTAGGAGCATGTTCAAGTTCAGTCATGAAGATACATCGGTGGGCTCAGCTCCTGTAGCACAGTGATTTCGGCACCAGCTACATACACGGAGGTTGGTGGGCTCAAACCCGGCCAGGGTCAGCTAACCAACAATGACAACTAAAACAAACAAAAAAAAAATAGCTGGGCATTGTGGCGGGTGCCTGTAGTCCCGGCAACTTGGGATGCTGAGGCAAGAGAATCGCTTGAGCCCAAGAGTTTGAAGTTGTTGTGAGCTGGGATGCCACGGCACTCTACCAAGGGTGACATAGTGAAACTTCGTCTCAAAAAAAAGAAAGATACATTGGTGGAGTGTCTCCTAGTTCTCTAGGTGTGTACACTGTATCTTGTACACAATGACAGCTGCAAAAGCCAGCCCAGGTGACAGACGGAATGTTTTATTTCCTCTTTTATTTTCAAATGTAAAAGCCTGATGATTGTTGAAGCCGATTTTGGCCTGTTTTTTGGCATAATTATTTAAATTATTTTGCTTCCACTAATGGGCTTACGTTGTTGGGTTTAGACAAGAACTAGGTAGGCAACTGTGGATACTTGCCTGTCAGGTCGGGTCACCTCTCACCTGTGTGATGGTGCCCACAAGCCCACGGTCAAGTGCCAGCCTTGGTCCCAGGAGCCTTGTTTCATGTGAGGCACTATGGAGCCCTGGCTGGAACCACCTTGTCAGCCAGCTCAGGGCGGCAGCCGACAGGTGCTGCTTCTGGGCCACACAGAGCGGAGCAGAGAATTCCGGCTATTTCTCTCCGACTTTCTCTCCTTCTCTCTCTCTCGGGTTCCTCTCTGCCTCTTGACATTTTACTTTGGTGATTCGTCCATTTTTAAGGAAAAGCAAATAAACTAATTCCTCTGGGGATAGATGCCAGGCTCTTAATCTGTCGTGTTGTTTTTACTAATACATCCAGCCTTAGTAAAACAATAAAACCCCCCAAAACAACCTCATAAAAAGTTCCAGGGTAAAATGTCACATCCCCCACAGAGATGAAATTTCCCCTTTGTTGCATTTTTCCAAAGGCAGGTTTGCAAAATCCGGAGATAACCACTGTAACTGCAATCCTTTGTGCTTTAGGATTTAGGAAAAGGCAGGCCCAAGTTCAGATCCTTCCTGTATTCATTCATTTGACAAAGTTATCAAGTATCTGCTAGGCTTCCAGTACTTTTCTGGGCTTTGGGTCCCGGGTCCCTTCCTCCATGGAATCAACATTCTTATGGCAGAGACAGAAACCAAACACACGAACAAACGAGGTAGGAAAATACCATGGGCAGTATGTTGGAGGGGTAATGGTGGGAAGGGCAGTCAAGGAAGACTTCTCTGAGGAGGTGACATCTGAGCTCAAACCTACGTAACCAGGAGGAGAAGGAAAGATGCTGAGGTTGGGGTATCCAGGCTGCAGGGACAGCCTGGTCTGTGAGAGTGATGGAGCCGAGGCTGGTGAGTGAGCACAGGAGGCTGGAGAGAGCTGCAGGGCCCAGGGCCCCACCGGCCAGAGGGAGGACTTTGGATTTTGTTTACATGCACTGGGAAGTGATGCCATCTGAGGCAGGGTTTAGAAGCCCCCTCTGGCTGCTGTGTTGCAGATTGACTAGACAGAGAAAAGTGGAGCTGGGAGCTGGTGAGGAGGGTCAGGTGGCCCTATTTCTACCTTGTCTTGTTCCAAAATGATAAAATCTCTAACTAGAGAGAGTATAGAGAGGAAGCTGTTGTGTGTTTGAGCCATGTTGTGCATGTGCATTTTAAATTATTATCTATAACATGCCAAGCACTGTGCTCTCTATTACTTTGGTTAATCCCCTCACTAACCCCAGAGGCAGGAATGATTAGTATCCTCATTTCAGGTTGCTAGGGATTATGAAACCAGCCCTGGACCCACATAGGTGGTGGCACCAGGAACAATGAAGGCATCTACCCTCACGACCCACCTGTCTCCCTGGCCTGTGGTCCCAACCCTGGGGCTTCACTGGCTTAATGATGTGCTGGCATCTGCTGGATAGCCACCGTCTGCCAGGCAAAGACAGAGTCCAGTTTACTGACTAGGTTCTAGAATGTCTGTTTTGTGCAAACTTTGTCTTTTTGATCCAGCTAATTCTGCATGCTCTAAAAGTAGAAGTCTTGGCGGCACCTGTAACTCAGCGGGTAGGGTGCCGGCCACATGCACGGAGGCTGGTGGGTTCAAACCTGGTGCAGGCCAGCTAAAACAACAATGACAACTGCAACAAAAAAAATCACTGGGCATTGTGGCGGTCGCCTGTAGTCCTGGCTACTTTAAAGGCTGAGGCAGGAGAATCACTTGGGCCCTAGAGTTTGAGGTTGCTGTGATCTGTGACGACACGGTGTTCTACCCAGGGTGATAACTTGAGACTATGTCTCAAAAATAAATAAATAAATAAATAAAATAAAAGTAGATGTCTTTCTTTCACTTTGGAGGCAGTATGTGGGCTGATAGGAAAGTCTTTCTGCTTGTATTTATTGGCCATTTTCTCTCCAATACCTTACATATCCCTTGCCACTAGCAGAACATTCTATAATCAGAGGACCCTACTTCTCCAATTAGAGACCAAGACAGTCTTTGCTTTGGATTCTATACTTAGAAGCCACTCCACCCTTGGTGATGACGGCTGTGTTTTTGAAACAGAAGATCATGATTTGCTATAGCTAATGGGATCTATTTAGTTGGTGGTGACAAGCAATTTAAAGAAGAAGAGAATAGAAAAAGAACAACATCAGAGTACATCTCTTGCAGTAAAAAGAATGTCATCAAACTTTTGTGCACTGGGTCACAATGTTGTTGAGATCTTTATTTTTATTTTTAATTTTATTGTCTTTATTATTAAATCATAGCTGTGTAGATTTTAAACATTTGAAAGTTATTGGGTTCGAGTGCTGCTGGAAGATTCTGCAACTAGAGAAAAATACTTTCGGTCATCCATGAGTCAGGTACCTCATCCACAGCAATCATTTCTCTGATCTAAGTGTTAAAGTGTCAGAGATGCAAGATACAAGTTCAAGGCTGGGCGCGGTGGCTTATAATCCCAGCACTCTGGGAGCCCGAGGCAGGTAGATTGCTTGAGCTTAGGAGTTTGAGACCAACCTGAGCAAGAGTTAGACTTTGTCTCTACTAAAAAGAGAAAAAACTAGCTGGGCGTCATGGCAGGTGCCTGTAGTGCCATGAGGCAAGAGGATCCCTTGAGCCCAAGAATTTGAGGTTGCTGTGAGCTATGATGTCACAGCATTCTACCCAGGGTGACAAAGTGAGACTCTATCTCAGAAAAGAAAAAAAGAATACATGTTCAGAGATTCCAAACTATCTATCCCACCTCTGCTCTGAGGGTAGAGGTGCTTTCTCAAAGACCAACACAGACAACAGCCCAGAGTTAAGTTTTCCCATTGAAATCTAGGCAATGCTTTTTAATTCTAGTGTCTCTGCATTCAGATTATAATTAACAGTAAAGGTCGTTTGCATTGGTAATGACTCTGTGCTGAATACTTACTATCCATTAGGCATTTCCCATGCTGCCTCTCAGTTAATCATCATGGCAATCCTATGAGGTAGAGGTTCTGTTATTAGTCTTCATTTATTATTCCTAGGGAAGAAACTGGGACTCAGGTGGTTAAAATCACATGCCCATGCATGAGTCAGGAATCCCTTGGTTGCAAGGGACAGAAACTCGCTGGCATGTATTCATTTTAGTAACTAACAAGACCAGAGTAGTTAGGCTTCAGGCCCGGATGGATTAGGGAGGTCAAATGAAACCAGGAACCTTGCTCTAATTCTTCGTACTGCTTTCCTCTGTGGTGGTTTCATTCTCAAACACAGACATTGTCAAGTGGTACTAGGCATTGGGCTTACGGACTACCATCTTAGCAATCCTAGAATTTCTTTCTTGATAGTTGTAACGACAGTTCTATCTTGTTCTGTGATTGTCAAGGCAAGATTGTGTGCTAGAGGCTAGGCTCACACCGCACCTCATGGGCTGGGAGATGGAAGGAATTGCATATATTGGATAACTCCTACCACATAACAAACTTAGTGGCCAAGGACAATAGCCATTTGTTTAGCTCATGATTTCGTAGTTGGCTATTTAGGCCAGACACAGCTGGGCATTCTCATGCATTTCGTGGTCACCATCAGTTGGCCTGGGCAGGCCTTCTTCTCAGGTTTGGATGGCTGGCTCTAGGCTGGGAATCTTCAGCCTAGAAGCCTCTTCTCCTTAAGGGCTCTGACTCCCCCCACCTTCCCCAGCAGGCTAGCCTGGGCTGGCTCTCCTAGCAGTCACAGAGGACCAAGAATGGAAGTGGAAGAGCACAAAGCTTCTTGAGAATAAATTTGCAGCTGAAATACCATAACTTCTGGCACATTCTGTTGGCTAAGGCAAGTCCCATGCCAGCCCAAGTCAAGAAGAAGGGAAATAGAAAACATTTCTTGATAGGAGGGGCTATAAAGTCACATTGAAAAAGGACATGGATATAAGGAAGGGTGAAGATTTGAGAACATTTATGTTTTTAAAAATTTATTTATTTATTTAGATAAAATTTCCCTCTGTTGCCCAGGCTAGAGTGCCATGGGATCAGCCTAGCTCATAGCAACCTCAAATTCCTGGGCTCAAGCAATCCTTCTGCCTCAGCCTCCTGAGTAGCTGAGACTACAAGTACTTACCATAATGCCTGGCTATTTTTTTTTAAGAAACAGAGTCTCACTTTATCACCTTCAGGAGAGTGCCGTGGCATCACAGCTCACAGCAACCTCCAACTCCTGGGCTTAGGCAATTCTCTCTTAGGCAAGCCTCCCTAGTAGCTGGAACTACAGGTGTCCACCACAATGCCCGGCTATTTTTTGTTGGAGTTTGGCCAGAGTCAGGTTCGAACCTGCCACCCTGTCTGCCACCCTACCCACTGAGCCAAAGGTGCCACTTTGCCTGGCTATTCTTTATATTTTTAGTAGAGACAATGTCTTGCTCCTGCTCAGTCTGATCCCCAACTCCTGAGCTCAAGGGATCCTCTCACCTTGGCATCCCATAGTGCTAGAATCATAGGCATGAGCTACCATTCCTGGCCTAACCAGGTAAAAAATTTTAAAACCACCATATTTATCTACCCAAGAGTTACTTCCTTCCCCTATTTCATGCTAGCAGAGCCCGTCTCTCATAACAGAAGGGACAAATATCGGAAGCCCACTTTCCCCAATTTCCTTGTGCCAAGCCCTGGCCAATGAGATGTAAGGAGGAATTTTCTGGTGGCTTCTGGCAAAGATTTTCCTCTCTGGCAAGAGGAGAGAGGCATAAGAAGAGCTCATCCTTTCTTTCCTGCTTGAGAAGGTGAGTGAGGCTCAGAGAGGTGAGGCAGCCACTTTGTGACCAAGAGTGGAAATCCAGGGGCGTTGCAGAGAATCACCACTATCTAGGATGTGTGAAACTACCACCTGTCACTGAGGTTCCCCCTGCAGGAGAAGAATAAACCTTTGCCATGCAGGTCACTCTTGGGCGTGCATTCTCTTACATGCCTCCCAGAGTAGTCCCAATTAACACACCAGAGTGTCCCTCGAACAGTCTCATTGATGCCTTTGAGTGTGCAAGGCCTTCAGCCAGTCAGGACCCCACTCCTTGTGTTGTGCTGTCTGGGGGGGTTCTGAAGGAGTGCTGTTGGCTGTTGGCTGTTGACATGCTGCAGGATTTAGAGAAATAGCTTCTCAGGTTTTATCCCCAGAGTCTTTTTGTCTATCCCCATGTGGCAAGAGCAAGGTTTCTCAGCCTCAGGACTACTGACATGTCAGGCCCGGTCGTTCCATGTTGTCAGGCTCTCCTGGGCACTGTGAAAGGCTGAGCAGCGTCCTCAGCCTCTACTTACTGGATCCGAGTGACTACCTCCTCTGTGACAACTGCAAATGACCCTAGGGGGTTGAGAACTGCTGGGCTAGAGGGATAATCTGCCAAGATTTGAATATTGTCTACCCAAGTTTGAGTATCCCTCTCTTGTGACATGCCCGTTTCTTCTTTTATTTATTTTTTTATTTTTATTTTTTGTTTTTTGAGACAGAGCCTCAAGTTGTCACCCTGGATAGAGTGCCGTGACATCACAGCTCACAGCAACCTCCAATTCCTGGGCTCAAGCGAGGCTCCTGCCTTGCCTCCCAAGTAGCTGGGACTACAGGCGCCCACCACAACGCCTGGCCATTTTTTGGTTGCAGCCGTCACTGTTGATTGGTGGGCCCGCGCTGGATTCGAACCCGCCAGCTCAGGTGTACGTGGCTGGTGCGTTAGCCTGTTGAGCCACAGGAGCCAAGTCTCTTTTATTTTTTTTGAGACAGAGCCTCAAGCTGTCACCCTGGGTAGAGTGCTGTGACATCACAGCTCGCAGTAACCTCCAACTCCTGGGCTCAAGAGATTCTCTTGCCTCAGCCTCCCAAGTAGCTGGGACTACAGGTGCCCGCCACAACACCCGGCTATTTTTTGGTTATAGTTGTCATTGTTGTTTAGGGGGCCTGGGCTGGATTTGAACACGCCAGCTCTGGTGTATGTGGCTGGCGCCTTAGCCGCTTGCGCTACTGGCGCCGAGCCATGTGCCTGTTTCTTTACCTGTGTCAAGACTTCCATGTGAGCTTGGCTAAATTCTCACTCACAGCCAGGATGTCTGTGGCTGGACTCCCCGGGAGACAGAGGACCTTCCTCCCATGGCCTCACTGGTTTGCCAGAAACAATTGGGCAAATTCTGAGTCACCCCTGTGGCTGAGATGGGGTCTTGAGAAAGCGTTCATGTCACCTCAAGTCTCTTCTCACACTTAGACTGAGATGGGACCAGCTGTGATTTTTTACTAGTGTGCAGAGAAAAAATTTAAAGATCAGGGCGGCGCCTGTGGCTCAAAGGAGTGGGGCGCTGGCCCCTTATTCCAGAGGTAGCGAGTTCAAACTGGCCCCGACCAAAAAAAAACACCCCAAAAACTAAAGATCGTTAATTAATTTTTTTCAAAAGAAGTTCAGAGCCTAGTAAGTACATTATTTTTCTACTCTTTTTTGTTGTTGCTCTAGCAGTTTTTGGCCAGGGCCTGGGTTTGAACCCACCATCTCTGGTATAGTTGGCCAGTGCCCTACTCCTTGAGCCACAAGCACCACTCTTCTACTCTTGTTTTGATCAACATAATTTATTTATTTATTTTATTTTTTTATTTTTTTGAGACAGAGCCTCAAGCTGTCACCCTGGATAGAGTGCCATGGCATCACAGCTCACAGCAACTTTCAATTCCTGGGCTCAAGCGAGTCTCCTGCCTCCGCCTCCCAAGTAGCTGGGACCACAGGCGCCCGCTACAACGCCTGGCCATCTTTTGGTTGCAGCTGTCATTGTTGTTTGGCGGGCCCGGGCTGGATTCGAACCCGCCAGCTCAGGTGTACGTGGCTGGCGCCTTAGCCCGTTGAGCCACAGGGGCCGAGCCGATCAACATAATTTAAGTGTGACATGGAAATTTAACTATAGGTTAACGTGTGTTGTGAGATTTAAAAAGATTGAACACCTCTGGGATAGAGACTGGGTAACATCCATGGACTTGACCCAAAATTGGCTATAGTGAACAGGTTGGACCTTTTTTTTTTTTTTGAGACAGAGTCTCAAGCTGTCGCCCTCAAGTGATCCTCTTGCCTCAGTTTTTCTATTTTTTAGTAGAGACAGGGTCTCACTTTTGCTCAGGCTGGTCTTGAACTGGTGACAGCTGAAGCAATCCACCTGCCTCAGCCTCCCAGAATGCTAGAATTACAGGTGTGAGCATGGTGCCTGGCCTAGGTTGGAACTTTTTTTTTAGAGACAGAGTCTCACTTTGTCACCCTCAGTAGAGTGCCATAGCGTCACAGCTCACAGCAACCTCCAGCTCTTGGGCTTAGGCAATTATCTTGCCTCCTGAGTAGCTGGGACTACAGGCGCCCCCCAGAAGGCCCGGCTATTTTTTTGTTGTTGCAGTTTGACCGGGGCTGGGTTTGAACCTGCCACCCTCGGTAGATGGGGCCAGCACCCTACGCACTGAGCCACAGGTGCCACTCAAGGAACTTTTTAAAAACAAGAATATTTTTTCAGGTGCAGTGGCTCCTGCCTGTAATCCTAGCACTCTGGTAGGCCAAGGTAGGTGGATCTCTTGAGCTCAAAAGTTCGAGACCTGCCTGAGCAAAAATTGAGACCTCTGTCTCTACTAAAAATAGAAAAACAGAGGCAAGAGGATTGCTTGAACTCAAGAGTTTCAAGTTGCTGTGAGGTATGACGCCACGGCACTCTACCCAGGGTGAGAGCTTGAGACTGTCAAAAAAAAAGAATGTTTTCTTGTTAGGGTGCCTTTCCTCCTGGATTTGAGATGAGTTAGGTGGGAAAACAGGAAGCTGAGCCTGCGGTGGAGTGGAGTGGCATTTCCACTCCCAGACAAGCCTCGATCAGCAAGAGGCAGAGCTGCAAGGACACCGTCTTGGATGGTAGCAGGGCCGTACAGCCAGAGTGGCTTAGTCTTCCATGAGAGGCCAAACCCCAGCCCAGTTTCAGCAGGGAAAACTGGGTGTGTTTGGGTTTTGTCTAACATCTTGGAATGATTCATTCATGCTGCTGCTCTCAATAAAACCCACTGGCCTTGCTGAGGACCTTCCCATCATCACAGAACACTGTTTTGTATAAAATTAGTTGGACCCACTGGTCTGATTGTTCTGAGTCATCTGCACTGAATGCAGCAAAAAATAGTGCTTTGTGAGAAATACTAGCTGTCCGGTAAGCCGGGGTGGCTTTTCTTTAACAACGCCTCCTTCCCTTTGAAAACAGGAAGTTACAGCGAGCCAAAAGCAAAGGAGTTCCGAGCTGGCCAGGTCCAAATCCAGACTCCACCCTCACTCCCACCTGTGGGCTCAAAGTCAGCCTGCCCAACTTTCTCTCCAGGTCTGACTAAGCCCCTGTCGGTGGGGCCCTTCTCTCTGGCCCGGCCTTTCTGCTGCCAACGATGTCTCTGTTCTTGTTCAGAGGGAAGGTTCCGTCTTCCTCCTCATCTTCTTCTTGGCCCCTTTATTTAATCCTTGGAGTGCAGGCAAAATCCTGAATATGCTTTTTCCTCAGATATATTTCTAAAAGGCGCAGGTGCCAGCAGTTTTCAGCCAGAACTGGGTAGACTTACCAACCCTGGCTTACAGCGGAAAAGGAGCACTGTTGGGACTCTGCAGATGAGGTTCCTCACCCAGGACACTTCATGAAGTTTATTCAACTGCAGCTGAGTGGGAAACCCTGCACCAACTGGCTTAGATACAGCAGGAAATTTATTGGGTGGTGCAGCTGGAAAGGCCAGTGGCTTCAAGCACAGCTGGAACTAGGGGTTCAAAGATGCCAACAGAAATCATTCACTGCTTCTTCATGTTGCTCCCCCTCTTGATCTCACTCTAAGGCAGACAGTCCCCTGTGAAAGGCCCGCCACAAACTTCAGGCTTACACACCATCACTGTGGAAAGTTGAGGCAAAATGCATCCATTGGCCAAAAGGACAATGCTGTTGTGGGTCACTACCCAGCCAATAGATGTCTGTGCGACTGCTTGTACATTTTTTGTTTTTTGATTTCTCTTATGTTTTTTTTTTTTTTAGGCCTTTAAGCATGGTCTTAGGGATATTTCAGTTACAAGCAATAGAGACCTATTCAAATTAGCTTCAGCACGAAAATACTCTATATGTAGTGTGTATATATAAAATACATACATTTTAAAGATTTAAGGGTTGCTTGGGGAGTCAGGGGCAGGTGGTGAGGCCTGACTGGGAGATCTGGAAGAAGAATCAGGAATCCATGAAGAATCAACACCGTATCTCTCTCCCCGGGATGGCTGTTATCTGGCCGACCCTGCGCATTACCTTCAGGCTCCTCTCTCCGAGTCTGGCTGCTCTGCACTCCTGACTGCGCGCGCCCAGCTACCAAACTCCCAAAGAGGAGCCCACACGATGTACCTGGAAGCTGAGGCTCCACCTCCAAGTCCCAGGAGGTATCTGATTGGCTGGCTTGGGTGAGTTCCCACTCTAAGTCCAATCGCCTGTGTACGGTGGTCAGGTCACGTGGCTTCCTCCAAGCCTATAGGGGTAAAGGATGCTGAGTCAGGGAGGAAGAAGCTGTGCGGGCAACTTAAGTATTGCAGAGTCTTCTTCCCAGTGGGGAGAGCTCTTGGTCCTGTCTCTGTCAGACTCCTCTACTAGGGTCCGGCTTTGCATCACCTTTCACTTTTTGGAGTCTTGACTCCTGAAATTTTCCCTTCCTCTCCTGTATTATCTGCCTTGCTTCCTTCCCCCTCACCCCCATCTGTGTAGACTCTGGTTTCTCAGTGTCGGCGCTGCTGGTGCTATGTGCGGGGCCACTGTCTGCGGTGGTGGACACTGTCCTGTG
This sequence comes from Arctocebus calabarensis, assembly GCA_963573935.1. NCBI lineage: Eukaryota > Metazoa > Chordata > Mammalia > Primates > Lorisidae > Arctocebus > Arctocebus calabarensis. The sequence continues at coordinate 21,379 of CAUYON010213786.1, forward strand.
CTTTGTGGCGTGTTCAGCAGCCTCTGACCTCTACTCACTAGATGTCAGTAGAAACCCCCCCCCCAAATGGGACACCCACAATGTTTCCAGACATTGCCAAATTGTCCACTGGGGGACAATATTGCCCCTCTGGAAAGCCACTGCTCTGGACATTCTCACATGCCTTAATATCAAATGTCACCACCTTTGATTTTCTTTTCTTTTCTTTCCTTGTTTCTTTTCTTTCTTTCTTTCTTCTTCTTCTTTTTTTTTGGTGGATATGGGGTCTAGTTATGTTGCCCAGCCTGGTTTTGAACTCCTGGTCTCAGGGGATCCTCTTTCTCCACTCCCCATAGGGCTGGGATTACAGGCATGAGCCCTGACACCTAGCCAATATCACCCATCTTTAAAGGGGTCACCGACCTTAACCCCAGGTCCAGTTCTACCCCCATGGCATTCATTCTTCTATCCCTATAGCATATGGTCCATGAAGAGGAGCTGGACTTCACTGACTCCACTTCTTTTCCTTCCACTTCTTGGATTTTATGCTGTCACTGTACTCAAATAATTCTAACTAAGGTTCTGATGACTTCTTTTATTAAAGCCACTTCTCAGTTCTCCATCTGCATTGTACTTGAACTCTCAGAGTCGCCCATATGATGGACACTCCCTCCTTGGAACACCTAGATTCCCCTGTCCCTGAACACACCTTAACGTTCCTTCCAGCTCATTGCCTGGCTCTTCCTTCTTAGTTTTCTTTAATGGCTCTTTCTCTGCCTAGGAGGCTGTGACCTAAGTCCTCTCCTCTTGCTGTCTTCAATAGCTAGAAGATGTCACTTTGTCCTATAGCTGTCAAGTACCATTTCTAGGCTGATGGCTTCCCAGTAGATCTTACACCTGGATTTCCTCCTTGAACTTTGGACTTGTATCTCTAACTTCCCACATGATGTCTCCACCCAGCCTTCTGCAAGCATTTCAGATCTAATATAACCAACTCAGAGCACTGGTCTCTCCTTGTTACCTCTATCACTATCAATGGTGCCACTGTTCACCCTAGCTCAAGGCTAGGGTGCCAGCCATGTACACCGGAGCTGGCCAGGTTTGAATCCAGCCCGGGCCTGCCAAATAACAATGACTACAACCAAAAAATAGCTGGACGTTGTGGCGGGCACCTGTAGTCTCAGCTACTTGGAAGGCTGAGGCAAGAGAATTGCTTAAGCCAAAGAATTTGAGGTTGCTGTGAGCTGTGACACCACAGCACTCTACCCAGGGTGACTGCTTGAGACTCTGTCTCAAAAGACAAAACAAAACAAAACAAAACCTGATTTTTTTTCTTCAAGCCAGTAAAAAACATTGTACAAATTATAACATTTACTTCTTTTAAAGTAACCTTTAAATTTTACAATAGTTTTAGATTTACAGAAACATCATGAATATAGTACAGAGTATAGTATGACCCACACCCAGTTTCTTCTATTATTGACTTTTATTTTTGAGACAGTGTCTCACTCTGTCATCTTGGATAGAGTGCCACAGTGTCATAGTTCACAGCAACCTCAAATTCTTGGGGTTCAGCAATCCTCTTGCCTCCACCTGAGGGGCTGCAACTATAGGCACGCACCACTATCCCTGACTCGTTTTTCTAGTTTTAGTAGAGATGGGGTCTCACTCTTGCTCCGGCTGGTCTTGAACTCTTGAGCTCAAGCAATCCACCTGCCTTGGCCTTCCAGAGTGCTAGGATTACCGGCATGAGCCATTGCAACCAGCCTATTATTAACTTTTTATATTAGTATTGTATATTTAATATTATTAATCAAATATTGCTACTTTATTATTAACTAAAGTCCGTACTTGTTCAAATTTTCTTAGTTTTCCCTAATGTTGTTTTTCCCTGTTCCAAGATCCTGTCCAGGATGACTTTTAGTTGTCATGTCTCCCTACCCTCCGCTGGGCTGTGACAGTTTCACCTACTACTTTTTTTGTTTATGATGACCTTGACAGTTTTGAGCACAGGTCAGGGGTTTTGTAGAGTATCCCTCAATTAGAATTTGTATCATGTTTTTCACACAAATGGACTAGGATGCCGGGTGTTCGGGAGGAAGATTACAGAAGTGAAGTGCCCTTCTCATCATGTCATATCAAGGGCACACACTATGGACGCTATCAACATGACTTATCACTGTTGATGTTGACCTTGATCACCTGCTAAGGTCATGTTTGCCAGGTTGCACCACTGTGAAGTTACCTTTCTCCCCTTCTTCCTTCTACTCTTTAACCTGTTGTGCTCATGGTCCACGGTTTGTGCCCATGACATGATTCTATGTCTGCATTGGATACAAGAATGGAAAAAGAATGTCATACCATTGAAATGCGTTTAGAGCAGGCTTTCTTTGTTTTTAAAAAAATCCCCTTTTCAAAATATGTGGTTTCCTCAAGGGAAGAAAGCATTCTGTCCAAAGCACTGCTGCCCTCAAAGAGAAAATCTGGAATGAGCTTTGGTTTCCTTTCCATGATGACAGTGTCCACATTTGAATAACTTATCATAAGAGTTGATTTCTCTCAAGTTTCTGGCTTGCCAAATCCTGTGAATTTATGGGGAAAAAAAGAGTTATCCAGATGTTTGGGGACTTCCAAGTTCTCTTTTGAACACATGAAATGTGCTTTAGAAATACATTATTGCCTAAAGAAACTGGTCTGTAAGCCTTCCTATAATGTAGGGGAAGCTTTTATTTTAAGCAAACATCCCCCTGACCAGGCACAGTGGCTCACACCTATAATCCCAGCACTCTGGGAGGCCCAGGAGGGTGAATTGCCTGAGCTCATGAGTTTGAGACCAGCCTGAGCTAGAGCAAGACCCTGTCTCTAAAAAAATAGCAGGGTATTGTGGCAGGAGCCTGTAGTCCCAGCTACTTGGGAGGCTGAGGCAGGAGGATGCTTGAGCCCAAGAGTTTGAGGTTGCTGTGAGCTAAAGATGCCAGGCCACTTTACCAAGAGTCACCAAGTGAGACTCTATCTCAAAAAAATAAAAAATAAAAATAAACACCCCTACACCCAAATCCTTTATGTAAGACTTAATATGGATCATTATTTACAAATTTCCGAAATTGAGTATATTTTATTTTTCATCAATAATTCTGACATCACTTGCCTAGGATTTTTATTTAAATACATTTTTATGTAAACAAGCCATGCTAATTCTACAAATGATCTTTAATGTTCCCTATTTATGAAACACCTCCATGCCCCCAAAAAACTTGATCATTTTTTCTCTCTTTTTCCCCCCCTCAAGCTATTTTGGATCTGAATAAAAATTTTACATTCTTCACTCATGACAGTCAGCCTTTTTTTCTTTGCTTTACTAAAGCTGCCAAATTTTTCTTGCCTTAAAAAGGCACTTTGAGTTCTAAGGAAGGGGAGAACTAGATGAAGGATAACACTGTTTTGAAGGATGTGTTTGTGAAAGGAAGATGTTGTGTGTTGCTGAGCAGTGGATGGCCTGGGATGGAGGATTTCGTTAAGGAGGAGTTTGTTCCTGTGCTGATGAGCTCTTTGCTTCTCTGGCTACCCAAGAGCCCCCCCAGGTAGCAGGCTGGAAAGTCAACTGGATGTGCAAATCCACCTCTGGTCCTTGTGTTGTTTTCATCAGCTCTCTTCTGGTGAAAGACGGTGATGACAGTGACTAAAACCCAGCTCCAAAAGCAAAGTGAAACTCCCTGCGCTCCCTCAAGTTCAAGGCAGGGCTGATTGACCAAGCCATGAGAGGACCTGCAGTGATGCTGGGCCTCTGGAATAAATAGTGTAGAACCGAGGATGGGATGTTTTCCTGGGAGAAAACAGCCGTGAAGTTCTCAGTGCCCCAAACGATTCTGTGAGTCCTGAAACCTTGGAAGCTCTCAGTGGCTCAGCTGACTGCACCTGAAAGGCTTGGAGTCCTCCAGAGACCAGGGCTCCCATAAGAACCACGTGGTCCAGAGCAGGGGGCATTAACTCCAGGTAGCAGGAGAGGGGAAGGGAATGGTCAGGGAAGACAAAACAGTTAAGATCCACACACTAGATTAATGAAGAGCGTATAGTTACAAACTTCCAGATGTCTCTGTGTCTGATGATTTTTTCAGTTTATTTCCTAGAGAGGAAAGTCAAACATTCAGTTCTAACAGCTTGCCAGGCAGCCCTTTCTATACTCCTGTCTCCACATTCACTGTTGACACGTTGGCATTTTCCCTTCTAGCCTTTCTTCCCTCTGTCCCCCACCCGGGATATTGGTCTTTGCTTTGCTGGACTTCCCTTTGGGCTCTTAGCTAACCTCCCTGTAAACTTGTTTCACATAATCTTGGCATATTCTCCAAAACTGGCTATATTGACATGGAACTCAGTGTAAATGTCTTTAAAAACTGTTTCTCTTTGCTTGCCACTTTTGGTGAATCTTAATATGTGATTAGGGCTCTTAAAGAGTCCCTTGTAAAAGACCAGGAAACTTGGCCACTTGGTCCCATGAAACAGCCCCAAAAGTTTGGTATAACAAATCACTTCAATTGTAACCCAGACATGACAAGCTGGAGGACTGCAGACCAAATGTGGCCCAGATGTGTTCTGTTTGCCTTATACAGCTAAAAATTTTCAATTATCTGGCGTTTGATCTTCTCTTTAAGATACCAGGATTGCGGCTGTGCCTGAATGACTCATTGGCTGGGTTACTGTGGACGGGGCAGAGTGTTGCCCTAGAAGCCCAGACTCCATATCCGTTTAAGGCCCAGGACTTTGTCTTGTTCATGGTTGTACGCCAGCACAGACTGTGTTGTCTGTGCACAGAGAAATTTCAAGCTCCCGGGCTTTCAGTGATCTTTCTACTTTAGCCTCCTAGTAGCTGGGATGACAGTGTGCACCACCCACCCCTGGCTAATTTTCTAACCCGGCTAATGTTTTTAATGTTTAGGCTGGTCTCTGGAGCTCAAGGGATCCTCCAGCCTCCCAGAGTGCTAGGATTACAGGTGTGAGCCACCATGCCTGGGATACCCTTATGTTTTAGGGTAAATTCCTAGCCAAAGTGGCCTTTTCTTCCTGCCCCACCCTGACATTTCCCTCCACTCCACTCTGGGAGGGGAAAGCAGGGGTGTTTGAAATTGACAAAAGAAAGTCGGCCGGAATTTGGGAGGTGGAAGGGAGGCAGGGAAGGGGATTTTGCTGACAGCTCATGTCCAGAGCCATAAAACCAGATAAGAAAGAGGATTATGCTTGCAGATGGAGCCCTGATAAGCGCAGGTTTACAAAACCCTCCTTGCAGATAGTTTTAAAGATGCCTTTCTTTTGTGATTTTAATATGTCCCGCCTCCACCCAGCACTGAACTTTATTCTGAAGATACCCAAGGACCAGAGAAGCTGCTGTCCATCTCTTTCCCTCGTATTTTCCTTCTTTGTTTAGTCCGGCAGAGAGGTCTGGTTTTTAAAGCTTTTCTCTGGGAAATACGGATTTTCCGCACATGTTTGGAGGTAAAAGCACAGCGTTGGGAGGAGACGCTGCGGGAAGCGCTTCCTCACGCGGGCGTGAGCTCCTGCGCCCTGCTGGCGGCTGGACCCTGGCCCTGGCCCCCCGCTTCTGGTGATCTGAGAAGAACGGAAGCAAAGTGGAGGGGCTAGGGCGGGGCCGAGCGATCTCAGGAACCTCTCTGAGCCTCGGTTTCCTTCTGTGAAATGGGAAGTGTCCATCTCCGGGGTCAGCCCAGGAGTAAATAAAGTGATGTCAAAAGGCGTCCTCCTACCAGGAAAGATGCCGTTACTTGAATCCTCGCACTCCCAAACCTACAACTACCAACAGAAAAGTGCTCTCAAGGAAAGCCCCAGGACGAGGCATTCGGCCAAGATTTGGGCCTGGCAGGGACAGTGGGCTAGGGGTTCCCCGGGAGGCCAGCGGACCGCCGGGGTGCGTGTCCCTCCCCACCAGCTGCGGAGCTTCTGCACGCGCTTCCCTCTGCCTGGGACAACTCGCCCCAAATCTCAGCCTGGCTCGTTCCTTCTTGACTTTCAGTCCGAGGTTCAATTTTTTTTTTAATTTTTTGGAGACAGAGCCTCAAGCTGTCACCCTGGATAGAGTGCTGTGGCATCACAGCTCACAGCAACCTCCAATTCC
>CAUYON010213790.1:0-48364 GCA_963573935.1 Arctocebus calabarensis
TGGTTTTGAATGCTGTTGGCTTCTTTGCGCTTACTCATGACCCTCACACTCCTTTTTTTTTTTTAAATAATTTTATTAAACATAATTGTGTACATTGGTGCAATCATAGGGCAGAATGTGCTTCATATACAATCAGAAATATTTTGATCATAGAGATAGCCTTCATGGCATATTCTTGATCACTATATAAAGACATTGATACTCTACATTTAATAAGTTTCACCAGTACTGTTTACTCCTTCATCTGTTGTTGTCTTTGTTGTCTGAGTTTTATTTGCTATTCCCTCCCTCACTGTGACTGCCGTGGTGCATCGTCTCTTTCCTGGACAACTGTGAGAGCCCTCCTCTAGGGTGAGCCTCCTCTAGGGCTAGCTTCCTCTAGGGTGAACTTCCTCTAGGGTGAGCCTCCTCTAGGGTGAACTTCCTCTAGGTGAACTTCCTCTAGGGAGAGCCTCCTCTAGGGTGAGCCTCCTCTAGGGCGAGCTTCCTCTAGGTGAACTTCCTCTAGGGTGAGCCTCCTCTAGGGTGAGCCTCCTCTAGGGTGAGCCTTCTCTAGGGTGAGCCTCCTCTTGGGTGAGTTTCCTCTAGGACGAGACTCCTCTAGGGTTAGCCTCCTCTAGGGTGAGCCTCCTCTAGGGTGAGCCTCCTCTAGGGCGAGCCTCCTCTAGGGTGAGCCTCCTCTAGGGCGAGACTCCTCTAGGGTGAGCTTCCTCTAGGGTGAGCCTAGTCTAGGGTGAGCCTCCTCTAGGGTGAGCCTCATCTAGGATGAGCCTTCTCTAGGGTGAGCCTCCTCTAGGGTGAGCCTCCTCTTGGGTGAGTTTCCTCTAGGATGAGACTCCTCTAGGGTGAGCCTCCTCTAGGGCGAGCCTCCTCTAGGGCGAGCCTCCTCTAGGGTGAGCTTCCTCTAGGGTGAGCCTAGTCTAGGGTGAGCCTCATCTAGGGTGAGCCTCCTCTAGGGTGAGCCTAGTCTAGGGTGAGCCTCCTCTAGGGTGAGCCTAATCTAGGGTGAGCCTCCTCTAGGGTGAGCCTCCTCTAGGGTCAGCCTCCTCTAGGGTGAGCTTTCTTGAGCCTCCTCAAAGTATCTCTCACTCTAGCCTGGCCTTGCAAATACGGGTAGCATGGCGGTTCTAAAGCAGAGGTCTGGTTTATCTCAGTCTGTCACTCACCCTCCCTATTTAGAGTTGTTTTTAACTTAAAGGCAATGTTTTATCTCCCATTGATTACATGGTAAGTGCCAAATTCCCTCTTATAGGATCATAACCTATAACAACTTCATTCTTTCTTCCACTGCCCACATGTTCTGTATGTTCAGGCACATCTAATCAATGACCTTTCCCCTCCAACTGGAACACTCTATCAGGTCCTATTGTTTTTCCAGGTAATTTTCACACACATCTGTGATTCGCACATAGCTACCTATCAATAAATGAATTGGTATTTCTACAGGATATAGAAAATAAAACTATACAGAAATGCCCTTAAAGATTTAACTCAAGTTCAAGTCCTACTTCTTCCTAATACCTTCTTTAATCACTATTGCCTATGTTCCATCTTTTGAAACATCTTGAATCTCTTGAATCTTTATTATTTACTTATCATTGGGTAGTGAACTGATTTATGTTTCTTTTATTGTTAGCTTAGAATCACAGAATGATCATGTTGTAAAATTGTATTGAACTCTTCCCCAAAATTCTATATGTACAAGATAAGACAATTTGGTTTAGGAGATCAATGTGTTTTTAAAAATTGCTTAAGAATTCAGAAGAAGTCATAGCCCCTTATTGCCGCCTTCATTAACTTGAAACATTGAGAAACACAGATATTAGTAACTTCAGGGGGAAAGTAGAGTTTAGAAACCAAGTAGAAGAAAGATTAGAACTAAGTAAGAAAATAACTTATCTGACAGGATAACTCTCTCTTTACTTGGTGAACAATGCCTCAAGGTTAAGAACAAGTTCATGGAGATGATACATAATGGTTTAACTCCCTTGGGTCTTTCCATCTTTTCATTCTGACTTACAATACGAACATATCAAGGGTAATAGTTAAGCAGAAAGTTATTTTCCGGAGAAGGTACTAGTTAGGTGTGTGGGTGGGTCTTTCATTAAAATCTTGGTACCTGAGGTTTGAATAGCTACATAGTACACTCAGAAATACAGCTGTTTCCATGTCTTAAGGATCTAAACCAGTACTGAAATATTCAGCTGTTTAGATTGTTTGCTGCAAAACGATGCGTGTCTGAACAATTAAGATAGCATCTTAAATCCAGCCCATATCTGCTCACCAAACTGTAACCCCTAGCACTGGGCTACATCTTTTCTAATTCACGTAAAGACCTTTTACCGGTCCCAGCAGCCCTGCTGAAGTCAGGGGTTCAAATATCTTATCAACTGCCAATACCATTGTTGATATATATGAATGGGTTCAATTCCAAAGACTGAAAAAGACCAGAAATCTGCTTTTATGGAGAAAAGCAAGATTATCGGTAACCAAGCTAAAAGTTTTAGTTTAAGAAGATTCATTTTTTTTTTTTATTAATCAGAGACCTTCTTTCCAGCAAAATTAAAGCAAATAAACACAAAAGGGAGGAAAATAACAATGTGGGCCCAGGATTAATTTTTCTTGAAAATAATTATAAAATTCTATCTACAAGATTGTCATTTTTAAAGCATACTAATTAACTTAATTTGTCTTTGAGTTGTACTAGAAAAACATTTTTTTTGAGACAGTCTTACTATGTCACCCTCAGTAGAGTGCTGTAGCATCCCAGCTCACAGCAACCTCAAATTCTTGGGTTCAAGCAATTCTCCTGCCTCAGTCTCCCAAGTAGCTGGGGCTATCGGCACCCGCCACAACACCTGGCTATTTTTGTTGCTGTTGTCATCATTGTTTTAGCTCGCCCGGGCAGCCTCGGTGTATGTGCCTGGAACTGTAACCACTTTGCTACAGGCGCCAAGCCTAAAAGAACATTTTATATAGAAAATAAAAATTTTCTGTGGAAACCAAGAAGTTTCCCCAGCAATCTATACCTGCAGAACATTTACTTGCAACACTGAATGAAAACCAAAGTCTTCCAGTGTCGACCTTCTTTTAATTGAAAACACTTGAACCTCTAGGAAGCTAACACACAAGAGTAACAGGCCTGCCAGTGTCAACCTATTTCAGTGAAAGCAAATTTGCATCCTATCTGGAGGATAATTATAATATCAGGCTGGGATATTTAAAAGGCAGGATATAATAATGGAGAGGGAGATAAACCATAAAGTAGAGGAGTCACACAATGTTAAATTTAAGTCTGAGGATGGCCACACAGGTTTGCTACTGAAGGAGAGGGAGGTTCACAAATGCAGCTAAATGGGGAAAGAACATGAGAAGTTGGGTCATGCAAATAATAAGGACCTTAAATATTTTACATTTACACATAAGAACAAATTTTTATTTTATTTCCTACCCTGCACTTCGCTCCCGAATACAGTGTTCCAGTCTCCTGTTTCCCTTCATTAATGATAAAGTGCTTTCATAGAGTGCTTTGAGATCTGCAGATAAAAGGTACCTTCTAAGTGCAAATTAATGCCATCTAAAAGCTGTCTTAATAACTTCATAAGCAATAGAGGAATGGCTTCTAATTTAGTTCTAAATAGGTATAAATCATTTCACATGAAGAACCAAGTGAATTAATTGCAGAAGAATAGTTCAGCATGCACCAAACCTATTAGGATACTTGAACACAGCTGCAACTCAGAGGACAAACTAGATTAGAATACTGTTTGCAGAAAATAGCAAATCGAAGCACTCTTTGAGGCAATTAACAAAATCAGAGCATCCTTTGAAGCAAATAAGCATGAAAAATGCCTTTCTTACTCTGATTTTTCCAAATGCCTAATTTTGCTACTGTCTTGAGTATCTTGGATTATGTTCAAAGCCCAACACAACAACAGAGTTTCTGTCATACAGATGAGATTTTGTTTTGATGTGAACTATTCAACCACAACTAAATGCACATTTTCAGCCATAGCAAAGATGAATATGAACTGTTACAGTAACACCCACTACAGCTTGACTCACTGGTGGCATCACCCATCATCATCTACTTATGTTTTTCATTGATTTTGGAGGGAGGGAAGGATGTGAGAAAACTAAAAACTAGGAAAATTTATTAAGAATAATAAAGTATGAAAATAGTTGCATATGTGTGCACAGATTATTGAGCATACCTAGTGTCTTACATGCATTATTTTAATTTTATATAAATACCCTTTGAATTGCTAAGATAGGTGCAATTTTCCTATATTTTAAAGAGAAAGCAACAGTAATTCTTATGCCTTAACTTGTCCAAGGTCATAAAGGGAGCCCTTTGTAGACCAGGGATTTAACCTAATATTTTATAACTGTTATCATATTTATTTTATTCCTTATATAAATTTATGGGGCACACGTGCAATTTTGTTGCCTGCAGATTTTGCATAATGTTAAACTAATATTTTTATTCCCATGGTACTAACCCAAGGTATAATAAGTTTTTTCTCTTCAAAATTTCATAGCTGTATTTTCTTGTCCACAGATATTTCAGCCACTTCACACTGCAAAACAAAACGTAGAGATACTATTTCACCACGGGCTTTATGGATTTCTCATATGTATTTATACAGTTAAATATTTTTCCAAGCTTGAAACTCAAATTGCTTTTGAAACATAAATGTTATTCTGGAATGTAGATAAATGAACTTTCACATTAATTAGAAATAAACAACAACCTCAAAACACACTATTTGTCCCTTTTTTACTTTTATGTCTTTTGGAGGTCAATTTCAGGGCACCTCTTCATTCCTAAATTTTTACGGTTCAGGAATTGACAGGCAGAGCAAGAAAATGAGTTGTAAAGTGCAGGCCATTTTATTTTCGAGTATGAAGCTTCAGAGAAGCCCCAGGGTCCTCCAGGATCCCTGGCCTCCTCTAGCCTTGTCAAGAGGAAAAATAAAGAAGAAATGAAGTAGAAAGCGGGTAGGCGGCAGACGGCAGCACCCAGGAGTGAGCGCTGGTGGAAGTGGGGTCTGTTGGAGGCCATCGGCTGTCACCTGTCGTATCCCAGGTTCCACTCCAAGTACTCTTCTCATCCGTGTGTTGTTGAGATTGGAAGTGGACACAAACTTGATCTGTCAGGATGCTCTAAATAACACCATGGTATTAAGACACCTCTAATTTTCCCAGGCTTCGAATAGCCAAGTTTTATTTATCATATTCTATGTCTGTGTCCCACATGGAGGACAGAGCAGCTTTGCTCGCCGTCCTCGCTGACAGATCCAGAGCAACAGAGCTACCAGGCTATGCTGAGCAGGGGAGAGCGAGTGCTTCGGGAGGGTCTGCAGCCCGACATCATTTCTCCCCACCACACCCCTGCAGCTGGTTCCATGCCAGTGACAAGTCACCGAAACGTGTGCTGAGCAGAGTTCATGTTTACAACACACCGTGCTAGTTTAGTTCTTAGAATAAACTAAGGAACCCTATCTTGGAAAACACGAAAGCTTAAAAAGACAAATAATTATTCTGCTGAATGTACCAAAGCCACATCAAAAAACCATAGAACTCACCTGCCTCTTATGTGTCCTAGAAGAGAATGCCATTGTCTTCCTGAGTGTCAGACCTCTTCAAGTTTGAGAAAAATAGTTCATTATAATTATCATAAGATTAATTTAGAAACTTTTGAACAACTGAATGTCTTATAGTTTCCCACTAATCTTATGACATCTCCTTTATTAATATCATTTATTTTTACTTCCACTGTACTCCTATTATTTAGGTGACCAAGGTACTAAACTTTATAGGCTGCACAGCCTTAAAGTCCAAGGTTGCTCTGCTCAAATTATTTGATTCTATGCAGGCGACATTAGGAGAGGCTCTCTGATTAATGCTTCCCACAATTCTTCTCCGAAAGGACAAATTGGTATTTCAGTTATTCTCAAATAGAAATTGATCATTTGAGCTCACGTTACTAGGGCTGACTCAGGAGTTGAATGAGCCCTGATAGAAACAAAAGCTCTTGGTGAGCAGTATAAAAAGTTCTAAAGCAAATGGAAAAAAAATCTCTGCATCTTAATAAAAACTATTTTGTTGACAGCAAAGAAGGTGAAAGCAATGTGATTTAAAGCCTTCATTAACTATTTCAAAGCCTGTTACTTGTGTAAGACAAGTCAGTTTAACTTGCCATGTGTTGATAGGCCAATATAAAACAGGCTGGCCCACGATTATCACAAATGTACAATGTGTGTAGGACATATGCAGTTAACAGAGTGGCTGATATGCTTTCCAAGCTTGGAATAAACATTAAATGACCAGCACAATTGAGATGCTTCATCAAGTGTGCGGTTTCAAGTCATTCATATTGAGACTTTTCTCTTGATACTTAAAATACTGCTGTTAAAAGTATCTTGATAAGGCAGAATTATCCCCAGATATTGTAGCCCACACAAAAAGTCTACCAGAAGTACTGTTCTATCAACCTTGAGTCTGAAGACCTATTGGGATTTCAGAATCTTACACTTAGATAAGACCTTCAACATGACTCGGTCACTTACTTCTGACCCCTAAGAAAGCTACACTGTTTTATGTCTCAGCATAATCACAGTGGGATTCAACAGGTGGCACTTTATAGGACATACACTGTGCCCCGAGTCAGTAAGACACTGATGACAGACAGAGCGTCAGCTGTTCTTAACCCGGTGGGGAACAGGCTCTAAGACCAGGGGACCTTCTGCAGGGCTCCTGGACTCGGTGTAATCCTGTGACAGCATTTAACATCTATCAGACTTGCTTCTCACAGCTCCCAGCCCCTGGTATTCATGTGAGAGCAGAGATCCTTACAAACAAAATAACCTCGCCTTTAGGGTGAATTTTCAAAATGCTGCACAGGCAAGACATATACAAAATCTTTTAAGTTTATTGCATTTGGGGCTCACGTTGCCTCAGCAGAGTTTTGAACATTCAGCCCTTCAAGTTAGCACACTCTTTAAAGACTGTGTCATAAGTGTGATATGAACTCAACTCTGAGCTCACAGATTTGAATGAATATAAAGGCACTTACAGAGCCAGACAATGGTCACATTGATAGGTCTGTGATTTTTCAACCTAGCTCTAGGCCAACATAATTTATGTTATACCGTATAACAGAATGAATAATAAAACTATTGCCTAATATTTAAAACATTACAATACCAAATTCTGGAATTAGGATTATAAATCAGCCAATTTAACTGCCTCCCACCCTCCACACCCCCCCATACCAAGATGTAATTATGGCACAAGTGAAGTGTGAATTTTATTTAGGTCAGATATTTTTAAACATCATCAATTAATTTCTAAATTTTAAGGTGTTTTCCTTTGAACACTGGTGATTTTTTCAGAGTAATACTGTTCTTTCATCAATGTCTAGGAAACAATCTATCGATCCTTCCTATAACCATTAATTACATACACTAATATAACTATGCACTAACTTCTAATTCCTCACATTAAAAATTAATCTTTTCAAAATTACAACTTCATGTAGTGGGTCTTTGTGAATATTACATTCCTAGATTAGAAAAGATTTAAAGAGAGAGATGTAGTTTGAGGACTAAAACACTCAGAATGCTCAGTTTATCATAAATACTTTATAAAAACTATTCAAACATGTTTAAGCAATCGTTAATATATAAGACCACTGTTACATGTCACAGATTATCAGAAAACTTCTAATATATTATACATTTTTAAAACAAAAGGGAGGAAAAAGTAAATCAAAACAATTATTTTTTAGACCAATTATTGTCTTATGACTTGAGTATATACTGCATATCTGTAAATTTCATCGTGTTTTAATCTTTATTTATATAAATATTATCTGGGCACATTTACAGCTTCTACTCTGTTTGGTTAGCTTTTTCATGAGTGTCCATTAACTGAAAATAGTAAGCCTCACATAGTTTTCTCAATGTTATCCAGCAGTAAGTATCCATCATGTTAAATAAATGTGGGCCTGATTGCATTTCCCTTGTGGATTATCTGTCTGTCTGGCTTCAAGAATTTCAGGAAAGTAATCATGTTTGTCTGCTATGTTTTTACATAAAAATGCCGAATCTAATGAATCCTCAAATTGTGCTTGTTTGAAGAGATCACACACTTTTAAAATTGAAAGGTGACTTAAATACACTCATGAAAGGGAAGGGAAGGGAAGGGAAGGGAAGGGAAGGAAAGGGAAGGAAAAGGGAAGGGAAGGGAAGGGAAGGAAAAGCTTTGGCTATACTAGAAGCAGTTTGATCAGACTAAGGCAATATTGGAAAGTACCTAGAACACCGCATGACACCAGAGGTGGATTTCCCATGTAGCTGATGACAGCTCTGCTTTAGAAGCTTCCTTTTGCATGAACTGCTGTTAACACCCTCCCAGAGATGGAAGCAATTATTTATATGAATTATCAGCCCACCTGTCTGTCCAGCTACCGATCTGAGTCTGTGCCGGTGAGGTGTTTTACCTCCGTGGGTTATGACCACAGTGGCCGCTATACTTCCCTCAGTGCTAGCAGACACTGGAGTGGCCTCCTAAGAGTTTACTTTGAGGATTCATTAGACGAGGTATTTTTATGTAATTCAGTTGCTTTCCTATGTCATAATTACTTTTAGTTATTCCCATGAGAATATTTTCCAGAAATACTTTACTAAAGAATGAGGAGTAATGAATTAAGAAAATACATTGGACACGATTGTAAGAGGGTCTTTTCCTAACAAATGCAACCAGTGTAACATGGTTTCTTGTACCCTCAATGAATCCCCAACAATAAAAAAAAAAAAAAGAAAATACATTGGAAAAGGTTTTAAATTTCTAGTAACTAGATATGACATAGAGACATGGACAAAGATTATAAAGAACATCTATGACACTAAAAAGAGGATATTGACCACGAATTGTTTAATGGTACCCTCAATTCAGACAGCAAAGACTCCACAGCAGATAGAGTGTATCTGACAGATAGATGATTGATAGAGTTGATTTCAAAACTGATAACAATTCTAAATTGTTTTCTTGACGATATCATAATGAACTTTTTGGGGGAGGGACACAGTTATAAAAGGGAATTTACCTAACAAATGTAACCTAATTCTTTGTACCCTCAATGACCCTGAAACAATAAAAAAAAAATTAGTTTTCTGAAAGGTATTTTCCAAAAATAATAATGATAATAATAAATAAAATCTAAGCAGTGGTGCTAAAGGGAAATTGAAAGTCATCCTTATTTTCTCTCTATAGAAAATACTATTATAAAGTCATTAAGTTAAAAGACAGAGAATAGCTAGTTACTTTATAGCAAATAGATATTATGTGGGTGGCTCAGACAATTAATAAAAATATTAAATAATTTTTGGGATTTTTGATGTTTCTGATCTTAGTCAGGTTTTAAAAATGTGTACTTGGTTTTTGTCTGAATTTTGTTCTTCTTATCTTACCTACTTTTGCTTATAGAGGGTCCTCCAAATTCTATAAAGTTACCCTAATCCTGAGTCTTCCCTCACCGGGAAATTAGATGTGCCCAAAAACTCATGTGTCTTACTATTAAAGACCAGGTTAATTCACCGAATCTATGAATGCTTTCCTCACCACCTCACATCAATATTCTTCTCCTTACTGGATTTGTATATAGTGTTTATCTTTGAAGTCATTAACTTTGGCACTTACATCTACAAGTTTTTCATGGTAAGACTGTTGTGCCTGCAAGCACTTTAGACTTGGTAAATTATTTAATGACAATGATAAACTCATAAACACAAGCCTGGATGCTCCATATCAAGAAAAATTCCTTCTGTAACTTAAACATTTGCTCCCATCACCCTTGGTTCTTAGTCCTACATTTCTTTTTGTTAAAATTGTTTCTGATTGCAGTTAATTATCATTTCTATTTCTTTGAAATCTAAGTGATGTAATTAATTCCAAATTTACTTCTCATCCCTGCACCATGATTCTCATTATTTGATCCTTATTAGTCTTTGTATGGCATTGCGACAGTTGCATCTTTGTCTACGAATGTCAGCAGTAACTATAAATCGTATTTCTATGTGAAATCTTATAGGAATCAATATCATAATTTCATTTCAGTGATCATATAAAAGTCTACCAATTAAGATACTCACTTTAATTTTGACCTCATGATAATATTTCATTAAGAGGACTTCCTGTTTGCTTTACATCTTCATTTTCTTGTGTCATAATTCAATAGACCATCCCTAATTTATTTAGAAATTTACTTCCTAAAGGTGACATTCATTTGGATTTTTGAAAAAACATATTTTCTAAACAAAGAATAGGGTTGTTTTATTTATTTATTTATTGTTTTTAGACAAAGATAGGGCCTCCTAAAATGTTTTCCTTTTTTTTCCAGTCAGTCTTTGTACTTTTCTCCATTTTCTTGTATATCAGATAACCAGATAATGCTAAAATGTGGGGATATTGTGGACAGATATTACTTGTGCTTGTTTGAAGAGATCACACACTTTTAAACTTGAAAGTTGACTTAAATACACACATGAAACAAAATCACCCTCTCTGTCCTTAGCACGTAGAACGTTCCCCATCAACTGCTACACAATTTCTGTGGCTAGAAAGTCATCTGTCTCCTTCATAGCATGGTGGTTCTAATCATGGCGCCCTTAGTTAACATGTCAGTGCCTGGAAACAGCAAAGGAGAAGGCACCCCTCCTTCATTTCACCAACTTTCAAATATTATAAGGAAACTATTATAACTATTATAAATATCACTTTAGTTCTTATTTCCCTAGTTGTATCCAGACAGCACCCCAAAATGGAATGACTTGTCACCACAAGTATTTATAAAATGTATAGTAGCTATTAGAATATACTCAATATCAATATTTGCTCATAAATATTATTTACTGCCATAAAATCAGCTATAAGCTAAAGCTAAACATGAAAGTATTCTTGTCCTCTCAAAAATAATCTATAACTCCCAGTAATTATTGGTAGAATTACTACACAATGTGTAATATTTAAGAGATCAAAATATTGGAGAAGATTTTTGATGGAACAATTTAATATCACAGTCATTTTAATTAAAATGTGCAACACTTTGTCGAGTGAGATATTTGTGTCATTATTTAAAGTACAGCTTACATTATTCATAATAGCTATGGCCTTTTATCATCTTTTGAATATTGAAATATTAAAAGAATTAAATGGTTGGAAAAGTATCTGCTCTTCATTATTATTTGATTAGCCTATTCTTACTGACATTATAATGGATGAATTTGATATGTTAAGGAACATTATGTCAAAAACAACTCCAACACTGTCTCTGAAGACAAAATTTCTTTCTCTAATAATTGCTAATGGCTTATTAGGAGGTATTTTACATCATTCTTGTGCTTTTTAATTATTATTTTTCAATTAGAGATTTTTTAATTTTTCAATAGTTTTTTTGTTTGTTTTTTGGGGTTTTTTTTAGGGAGAGGACTGTGTACATTTTACTTGTCTCTTTTCTCTCCTCCCTCATCACCCTTTCCTTTAAGTCACAGGGAGGCCTTCTGTTCTATACCTTTGTGTGTGTGTGTGAGCGTTTGCTCATGTGGTATAAAATGAAGGTATTGGAAACCAGAGTTATAAAAATTGTGGTATATTTTTAAAGTTGGAATTTTTTAGAATAGCGCTTTTAACACAAAAGAAGAACAATGGAGTATAATAGTATTATTGATAAAACATGTCTAATAAGGATAAGTTCTTGTTCAATACAGGAGACAGAAACCACTCAAGGTATTTTAAACCCAACTAGATTTTTATACAGTGAATTAGATGCTTATACAATTATTGGAGAAACTCCCTATCAGGACTTGAGACATGGCAAGGACAATATTTCAGATCTGACCTACCATTTAACTAATGTTGAAAGTAAAACGAAAACCAGTAAGATCCAGTCACTCACCCTTCCTACTGCTTTCTACATTTTGTTCATCGTGTGATAGATCATCAAAATAATGCAAACATCCAGATCAGATTTGACCTTGAACTTGTCTTCACTGGAAAACTTCTTAGAAACTATTCTGTCTAAAAAAGTGGCTCACTGAACTGTTTTCAGTATTTTCCTTTATTTATCATGAAAGAGTTTATATACATTTCTCTAGTTCTCAATATGTTCCTAAATCAGAAGAAGCCTTACTGGACGCCGTGTCTTTGTTTCTCGTATGTTATTCTAGCAGGCATATAAAGCCGTGTGCATCTAGAGCACTGTATAAATAATAAATAATAATACTTATGTCCTCCAGGGGATGACTGAAAACTTTTCTACTTTAATTGAGTTCTTCTGTTTGTGTTTTGATGTTTTATTTATTGTGTGCTTTGTTGGAAAGATTTTTTTGTTTATTGTTGTGGTTCCTGTTCTGTTCCAGCACTGGAAATAGCTTCTGTCTTGTGTTGTCCTTTTCTTTGAAATTTTGTTTAATTTCTGTGAGATGAAGGTGCTTGGGAGGCTGGAGGGCACTTGTGCCAATTTATTAAGGATATAAAAATGCCATTTGCCACTTTCTCACCTACTATATAACATTTATCAATGTATCAGGAAAAATTACTTTAGTCACAATTCCTGTAGAGAGAAATTTATTTTTTTATTTTTTGCTCTGATGACCTTCTAATTTTTAGGTGTGATCAAATTAGAGTGAAAGCCAGTGAGTTATACACATGCTACTATGATGTTTAAACTCCAGCTAGTGCCAGCCCATGTAGACAGGGAGGAACTCCCCTTGTGATGAAATGGGAAGGAACCACTCATTTAGGTGGCTCCCAGGATAAGCTGCAGCCTTCCTAATTGAGAATCACTCAGCACGAGTGACGACAAGGGGGGATGCCGTGAGCCCTGTGGACTCAAGTGACATCTTTGTAGGACAACCCCTGACACCATGTGGGCAATCCATCGGTGCATGGTGGCCAGCATAATTCAGTGTCACGTGAGCAAATTTTCTTATCAGATGTGACATAGTATCTGAGTTTTCATATGCAACTTTGGGCAATTTTTTCATTTTGATGAGTTTCAGGTTTCTTACCTATAAAAGCATGAAAAAAGAATATCACCTGAAAATGCCATGGGAAGGATTAGATAAGACAACGCATAGAAAACAATAAGCACATACAGGTACACGTTAAGAAATGATATTTTAATATCCTGTTATTAACGGACAATCCTCCTATTCGTACTGTATGATCATGGCTTTGGGTGTGTGCCAGGCTACTCAAAGTTGTATTCCCCGAGGGCCCCTGGAAGGCTGCTACTTTCTATTCCCAACTGAGAAACAGCCATCTGCTTTGGGTAGTTAATAACCATGTGTAGGAACTCTGTTTGAAATAAAAAGGAGCAGAGACAACACTGTGTCTTTCAATCACTTATGTATTCAAGTACATTTTTGATGGTATATGATGTACTCAGCATCATCCTAAATGCTGAGTTTTTAAAGATGATACACAGATACCCCAACAGATTGACTGCAGTGCAGGAATCTATAGGGTGAGCGGACGAGGCGGCCTAAAGAGGAAGCCGCTGACCCATGAGACAAGAGCTGAGCAAAGAAACTTGCAGGCAGTGTCCAGATGTCCCAGCATCTCAGGAAGCACGTTGAGATGCTGCTGTAAAATCCTGAGTCTGGAGTGGATTTGGAGAGGAGACATCTAGGAAAAAGAGAATGAGGAAGAAGAGGATTGGGAATGAATGGGAGCTCTGCAGAGCTGCGTAACAAAAGGGGCCAGGCCTGAGAGCTCTGGGACCAGCACACCATGGTTCAGTTCTTGTTGTTCGCTCCTTCTTTGAATGTCTTTAATATCTTTTTGATCACATTTCCTGTTCTAATAAATGTTCAGGGTGTGGTGAAGATTAAGAGTATATGTGTGTGTGTA
The DNA here is from genome assembly GCA_963573935.1 of Arctocebus calabarensis. NCBI lineage: Eukaryota > Metazoa > Chordata > Mammalia > Primates > Lorisidae > Arctocebus > Arctocebus calabarensis. The sequence goes on from CAUYON010213790.1 coordinate 13,918, forward strand.
TATGTGTGAGTGTGTTTAAAATGATAAGAAGAACTGCTTATAATAAGCATTCAAAAAATTTACTTGTTATTTGTATTAGAAAAAAAGTAAGACAGGATCATGGATTTTACATAATTTAGGGAAAAATACACACCGAAGTGCAAAACAATTCTCTAAAACTTTAAGATACAGTCTGTCTTCTGTCATAAATTACTCAATTATATTTTAAGATTGCATCTCCGTGTTTGTAAAACTGACATAATATCCTAGAGGAGATGGCATAGTTTTCTGTTTGTTGGTTGGTTTTTATAAATGACCTGGCAGGGACTACCTTGTCTAAATACATGGCTTCTGTTTTCATGAAATTTATTTCATTTAGTTCAACTTGTTTGTCTCAGATCTCTTAAATGCTTAAAAGAAAAATGGAAACAGTGATAATTACTCACTAACCTGAATTAATGTGACTGCATCACGCTCTAATAACTGCAGTTTACTCATGTCTACTCTGTAATAATCCAAAATTAATTTCATTTTATGCTTGCAAATAATCTGTTTATTTATAAAGGTTAGCCATTGTTCTCAGCACAAGTTATTCCTCTCTCAGTACTTACTAGATTGTGCTAATGAAGCTGGGACTGGAGATCTATTTCTCCTGCTGTGTTTGGTGCTTGGGAGGCAAGAGAGCTGCAAAGAGCTGGTCTGGAGCCTGGAGACGTCATTCCGGTCTCGGGCGCTCACAGTGCACAGAGTCACTTCACTATCACCCGCCCTTTCCCATGGAAGAAACCAAAACTCCTCAGGAAAAAGCGTGGAAGTCCCTTGAATCAGTGGTCCCCAACTGTTTTTGGCGCTAGGGACTAGTTTCACGGAAGCTAATTTTCCATGGAAGGAGGGGGCAAGATGATTTTGACATGAGTCTGCAAGCAGCAGATTTATTGTAGTCTCTGTGCAGTCAAACCTCTCTGCTAACAATGACCTGTATTTGAGCGGCTCCCAGGGCCAGCATCACCCCCTCAGTTCCCTCTTGGATCATCAGGCATTAGACTCTCACCAGGAGCTGCAAACTAGATCCCTCGATGCAGTTTGCATGGGGTTGGCGCTCCTGCAGGAATCTCAGGCCTCCACTGATCTAACAGGTGGTGGGGCTCAGCAGTGACGCCGGGAAGGGGAGCAGCTATAAATATAGGTGACGCTGCCCTCACTTTTCCACCCCCTCTTTCCTGGCAGGTCAGAGACTCACACTGCTCCCCCTGGGGTTGGCGACCGCAGCTCTAAATTATCCGAGGAGCCGTATAGTTCCCCTTTCTCAGAGTCTAATAATAGTATGGTGCTTCTTGCATGCCGGACACTCTTCTAAGTGGTTTACATTTACTTTCGATGACAGCTTCAGAAGACAGGCCGTGATTATGCTCTTTTGATAGGAGAAACCGAGTCACAAGGAAAGGAAGGAACTTGGCCAAGGTAATACAGTTGCTGGATCTTGACGTCATGACCCACAGCCAGGCTTCTCCTCCAGGGGCTGTGGTCTGGAGTAACTGCTCTATGTTACTTCTTGATCTTCACATCCAGCTAAATATTCTACAACTTACAGGTAATCACTTTTTCCCTACCATAAAATGAAAATACATCATAATTAAAATGGAGTGACTTCTTAGCTTTTTATTGTTAGCAAGCTGGTAATTGTCCTCTCAATGGCCTCTTCTTCTGTTGGTTTCATCGCATGCCCAATTATACTATTTTAATTTGATTATGTAGATATGCCGTTCTATAAAAATAATCTCCAATTTCTTCATGCCCATATGTTCACTATTCCCAACCATAGAAATGCTTTATAACTTGGGAAATTGCTTATCCTTTCTGGGGAAGGATTAATTTTCTTCATTTGTACATAAAAAACAGAGATAAAACTTAAATCCTTAAAGACTTTTCAACTCTAAAATGTTATCTTTCTGTAATTCTATAAGAACGAGCAGGAAGCTTCATATTCTTTTCCATTCAGTACTTATCCACCCCAGAAAGCTGAGTTCATTGTTTTGTACACAGTAAATGTAAGGTAAGCCATACCTGTCACCATATTTTGTGATAGTCTAAAACTTAGTATTGCGATTTTAAAATACTGCTTTTTGAGACACCGGGGTTGAAGACTCACTCTAATGAAGCACAGAATAAATTTGAATAATAATTTCCTAAAACCACTGGTCCACACAGCTTGAGTAGTTCTTAAAGAGCCCTGCTCCTGTATGTGGAGGTTGTCAACTGGTCCACAGGCTCTTCTGAGCAAAGGTTGTGAGTAAGCTGCTTCATAAGCTACCCTATGAACAGAGAGTAACGAAAGGTATCGTTATAAAGGGTAGTGATCTCTCCTACCTTGTTAGAGACTTATGGAGTCACGTGCTCAGAAGTAAATAATGGAAAATCCCCCCTTCATGGATAGTTTTGTGTTTTTTTTTTTTTAATTGGAGAATTCCTACTTCTCTCCATCAGCCACATGAAAGTGCTGATAAAATAGGGCTGTTTCCCAAGGTTGTACACTTACTGGACGTCCGAGCCGTGTATCACCTGGATTGGCAGAATTTGGAGAGGAATGCTCAGTGATATTGCAAGGATTTGCAGAGCAGTGGGACTCTGGAAGCGACTCTTGGCAGCGCTTCTGCTTTTATTAATCATTGTGAGTGTGGCAGATGGTCCTTGGGTTATTTGCCAAAAGCAGCAAGAACAGAGGTGTGGAGAGGGGTTCTCTCTTCCAGTGCCCTCATTCAGGAATATGAGTTTTTACCTTTTTATTTAGGTGGATAAATGAATAGTTCTTACTGGGCAATTCATTTGTTGAGTGTCAGTGGCTTTCCAGGTACGGTTGCAGGCAGTCGAGATAGAGCAGTGAACTAACCCTTGCCATTAGGGAGTTTACATCCCAATTGTGGCAAAAAAATAAATAAATAAAATAAAATAACAGATAACAGATAAAATAAGGAATAAGTAAAAAGCATTAAATATTCGATCTAGGGTCAGCAAATTCCATCTGTAGGCCAAACCTAGTCTACCACCTGCTTTTTGTAAACACTTTTACTGAAACACAGTCGGTGCTTTCATTTACCTGCGTTAGTGTTGCAATGGCAGCAGGGGGCATTTGCAGCAGAAACTACATGGTCTGCACCTTACCCAGAAAACGGCTAGTGATTCCTGGGTTACTGTTAGCAAATAATATATATTCGCTAAAAATAAATCCAGGAAGGGGAAGAGGAACAGCTGTGCTTCAGGTATGACAGCCAGGAACAGACCACTGAGAAAGAAGCATTTGTGTCAAGCACGGAGATGAGACAGCACGTCGTGCAACTTTTAAGGAAAGAGCGTTCTAGGCCCAGGGAAGGGTAAGTTCACCAGCTGTGAGATGGGAGAATGTTTGGATCATTCTATAAATAACAGAGAAGCCAGCACAGCAGGTGAGGGGGAGAGAGGCGGGAGATAAAGGAGCAGGGGAGAAGGGGTCCTGTAATCCTCGTGGGCTGTACAGGCCGTCAGAATGTTGGGGGGCCAGCGTCCCAGTGAGCTGGGAAGTCATTGCAGCGGTTCTCACCCTGTGGGTCACGACCGATGGAAATACATCCTGCATATCAGATATTTACATTACGATTCATAACAGCAACAAAATCACAGTTACGAGTAGCAACAAAAATAATGTTATGGTTGGGGGTCCCCACAACATGAGGAACTGTATTAAAGGGTGGCGGTGTGAGGAAGGTTGAGAACCGCTGCTAGAGGGTTGGGACTAAATGACACCTAACTTCATGTTTTAACAGGATTTTCTCCAGCTGCTGACTTGTGAATATACTGTTGGGGTACAAGGCCAGCCTCCGGGAGGGGAGTCCTCCTAGTAAGAGAAAAAGGAATCAGAGCAGAGATAATGGGGACTCGGAGATTAGAAGTGGAGTTGCTGAGAAATGCTTAATTTTGTATACAATTTTTATAAAATTCACAAAAATAATAATGGAAACCTGATCTCCAAGTAAATATCATTTTATGTAATTTTTTTTTCAGTTTAGGGCAATGAAATAATGTCATTTTGGATTTGGAATACAATAGAAATATTTTTTTATTTTTATTTTCATGTGAGTGCATTTGTGTTGTCTGACTTTTCCTCCATCGCCGTCTTACTGGGCTAGCCATCAAGTATTTACCATTAGGATTTAAAAATGTTTGTTTTCAGTAAGAAATCTGTGACTTGAATGCCCCATTGTGAACTGGCAGTCTGGAAAATGAGGAAAATAGTCACTGAATTCTGTTGAATTCTCCTCCTTTTGCATTTCTTCAATTATCACTTAGAAATTCGGTGATTTAAAATAGAATTCTCCAGCGCTACCATGAATTAGCAAGGTTCCATGGTAATAATTTCCCATTAAAATCCATGAAGTTCAGGTTTTACATGATGAATTGGGAGGTGACTACACAAACACGCTGCTCTGTGAGCGGTCTGTTTAATCTAATGCAGAAGCCATCCCGACTTTCAAAAGTAATCCTCAAAATAGCTGGAAACTGCAGTCTGAGCAACCACATCCTGCCACGAATAGTCAGAACAGCGCACTCCAGGGTGAGCTTTGGATAAATGTGGCATAGGAACATCTCACCAGTAGCTCTTTCGGCTGCAGAGCCAGAGAATCAAGTAGTCAGATGTGTTTGTGCTATTACAGACAGTGACCACTGATGGCGGCTGCTTTACAAGAGTACCAGAGAAGATAAGTTCAGAAAAATGGAAAGTAACCTAGAAAAAGGTGAACTCCAAATTCCAACGCGGGGAGTTAGAGAACAGAGGGGAGAAGTGAAACCTGCCAGATTCAGTTTTCCCCGGGGATATCCTGAGGGAAGGAAATCAGGCACAGGTCTTTAAGTTTGCTGGAAGGAAGAAAAAAAGAGTCTCTGTAGCATGCTTTAAAAAATCAGTTAGATTCTCTAGAAATAGGACCACATAGAATTTATAAAATATTTGAAATAGAAAACTGTGACTTAGGAAAATTAACAGTTCCAAATCGTTTTTGGAACCAGGATTCCAGCCCAGTTCTTTTGAATTCTAGTGTAGGACCCCAAGGAAGTGTCTCCCGGACACCAAGGAAGTCTGTTTTATTCAGATTCGATTTATAGTCACCCAGAAATTGGAGGAAAAGAATCCCTCGCTGCTGCCATCGTCTTTGCACATTTCTGTTGTCAATCATCCCTGTGCTACCTCCCTGGCTCTTTTCATTGCAAGCCTCAGACACTTGCCCAAGGTCAGAGAGTCTAAAATACAGAAGTGAGAACGGAAATCCAGTTCTGCAAACGCCAAAGTCCCTGCCGCTTCCAGTATTCCGTAAAACTGTGCACAGAAACACATATAAGGTGGCCATACTGTTGGTATACATCCTCTGCCTTTTCTTCCACCAAATGAATAGGAGGGTAAATACAATTAGTTTACATTGTTTGCGTTTGTAACATAAAGTCTAAATTGGGCTGCGTCCTTCACACAGGAGGAGTTTCTTACACCCACCTACTCCCGTCCCACTTCACTGCTTCTTGGTTTTAATTGAGTTTTTCTCTCCCGTGAACAAGTTCTTGTTAATCTACAAATTTCAAATTAGTGTTGAGTACATGTGATGCATGTTTCCCACTCGTGTGATACTTTACTTAGGAGAATGACTCATGACAGTGTGACCCTCACGCCAGCACCAGAGACACAACAGTGTGAAAAAGTAAAGTCATTCAGTTTCCCACGGGGGAAGGAAAGTAAAGTATTGCAATCGGGTTTTCCTTACACTCCAAGTTTCTCACAGAGCTGAAATGTGAGCTAGGACGTGGGATTCACACAACTATTCAGCATACTAACGGACGGTAGCTGTGGGAAAGAACTAGCCGACGATGCTCGCCCCAGGCGTGGCATTCTGTCTATCTCTCCAGGGCCGCCCTGGCTTTCTTAAACCTTTCTTTACATCCTCCTGCCGAAGCCAAGAAGGGTGAGGAGCAAATCCCTTCTGTTTGTGTAATGCAAGGTGTATTGGACTGTGACTTCATTCAAACCGAAAATCCAGGCTTTCTAATCGCTGTACCTGGAACAATGTGTAGAACACAGATTTTTTTAAACAAAGAGTAAAAGAAGGAAATGGACGGTCTTGGATAAATAACTCAGGGGTACAACACTCCCGTCCAGGAGCATGAGCTTGGTTGGAAGAACTCCCCCTGTCATCAAGGTTCCCCTCGTGGCCCTTCCCCAACCCAGGTTATCCTCTGGAATTCCTCAGACTATCGAGACAGCTCTGTATAAACCTGCCCCTCTCTATACTCACATGGTCCGAAAGGCCCTTACCTGGTTGAATGACTGGCTCTTTACTAGACCAAATAGTCTGTGAAAAATAGAAACTGTCCCTGTATTCCTATGCTATAATTGGGTTTTAGCCTTCATATGAAAGCTATAAATTAGCTTCATATTAGGGCTGAGTACATTGGATACTTTTTCTTCCAAAAGTACATAAATTCTTTGCTGAACAAAAAAAGGTGGCAGTAAATACACACATATTTTAAATTGGACGTTCATTAGAAAACACAAATGATAGTGGTTTTATATAGGACTTCAAATCTGTGGATGCTGTATATGCTTTTCTTTTTTATATTCATTTTTAAGAATTGGGATTTGTAGGAGTAAATCACATAAGCCCAAGCACAAAAGAGTGGCCAAAACTGTTTTTTTTAGAAGATCAAAACCAACATCATGCTGTGGATGGCTGTCTCCACAGCCTTTGAGTCAGCAGATCAAGTACTCTGATGAGTTGGAGGAAGTCACATAAATTCACAAATGGAGCATAGAACTCCAGGAAGAACTTTGGAATCATAAAGCTGGGGTAACTCCAGCTCTTTCTGGTTTTGTGATGTTGGTCAAGTCATTTAGCCCATTCGAAACTATATTTTACCTTCTTTAAATAAGTAGTATATCCCCTCCCTCATAGGGTTGGTATGAAGCTTGAATGACATAATGAATGCAGGTATCTTATATGTTCAGTAAATGATCAGGAGCCTCATTGCCTTACCTCCTTTAAGTGTATGGAGTTATCTACCAATGGAAAAAAAAAATCCTCTCTGAAGTTAAAAATGCACGTATACCAAGTAAGTAGTAACCATCGTAGGGAAAAATTTTAGCTGTGATATTTTAGGTAATTTGGATAAAGAAGACTTCATAGAATGAGTTTGGATTATACTCATTTTCTTTTAAAGTATTCTCTTCGAGGATAGTTCAGAGTAACTTACTGATGTTCTTTCATGTCCTTACTAAAAACTATTTTTTTTTTAATTAGGGGGAGTTTGTTGCTTGTCTTCTGTCCCTATTACGGCAAATGACAGATAGACATTATCAACAGCTTCTTGATAGTTTCAACACAAAGGAAGATCTACGGGTAAGTGACATCTTAAAAACTTTTCTGTAATATATCTTTTTAGTTTTTGTTTTATTTTATTCATCCCTGTTCAGATAGTTCCTGAAAAAAATGTTTTACCTGTTTCTCTTAAGTTTTCACAGACCCACTTATCTCTATTAGTTCTTTAAGGTTTCTACTACTCAAGCAAAGCTATTAACTCGCATTTTAGAGAAAGACATGGGATTTGAAACACCTGTCATCAAAGTCCAATAAACTAAAAACAATTGCAGAACTAAGACACAAAAGCAAATAGACTAACTGAAGTTAAATGAGCCTAAATATATTGTCTTAATAAAAGATAAGTGAGAACATGTAAATATATTAGCTAGTTTCATCTCTTCAAAACCACAATGACAAGTTCTGGCTACAACTTTATGGCGAGGCAAGCATTTGTATTTGATATTCTCCATCATCTGTAGTCTAATCAATATGCTATGCTACTCTGACAGGCTGACATTAAACAGAAAATATTGGTGCTGGGTTTATAAAAATCCAATATTTGCTGCAATTTGGGGAACTATAATGCTTCCTTCCTAGTGTCACTAAAAGCTTAGAAGTAAGTGATTATTCTCAGTTGGAGGTATGATCTGTCATCGTTTGTCCTTATTTACTTTTATCTCTCTTCCATCTCTAGTTTTCCAGACTATTTTTAGAGGGTTCTGTAAATCCTCATATTGGGAAGGTTGCTTAAATGCTGAATGGTGGAGAATTAGAGAACATTAAGTACAGTTACACTGCAACATTTGCTTGATTGGAAGCCTTCAAAGTGCCTTAGGGCAAGATTTGTAGGTTTTTTTTTCATGAGTAGTACATAGGGGACACTTTAACTTTAACTGCCTAGAAAATATTGTATTATCTCAGAGCAGATACCTGTTACCTTGGAGCAGTTGGCAAGCAGTTGGCAACACTTGCATTCTTTGGGGGCAGTTTTAATCTATTTAGCAGTCAGTCAAGTGGCATATGGTATCATTTTTTTCATTCTTACATTCAATTTTGAGTTTAGAATTAAAAAGGGATAAAAGGCCTTAGGACTTACCCATTCACCCTTGAGTACAGAAATCCAAAATGTCAAAAGGAAGATAATTGTGCAGCTATTAACTTTAATCAGAAATATTTTAGCATGATTGAAGAATCATTAGGTTTTACTTAAGAAATGACTTCACATTTGATCATTTCCCCTTGGAAAAGCTACATATTTTTATAGACCCTGGGAATTAAAAATAGCATAGAAACATAAATTGGAAGACATGATTAATTTAATATAGGTGTTGAGTTTTATGTTTTAATATTCACATTAACAGTAATAAAGCAAGTGGAAATAATGAATAGAATGTTTTATAGTGGACTTTCCTTATTTCAGTAAGCCAACACACTTTTCAAAGGATCATTCTATTTCCCTCTTCAAAATTAGCTGGGTCTTCAGACCAGGGGAATGATTTAATAATATTAATTAGTTAATCTGTGATTCAGGAAATATAGATTGAACAACTCAAGCATGGCAATCTACATGCCAGGCACTGGGGCTATATCAAAGCCTAGGATGTCCTGTTCCTATAAAGAGCAGTCAGACAAGTCATGAGCATTGACACCCTACGTAGTGACGACACAGGGTAAGCACATGGTGCTACAGAGTGTCTTGGAGTTGCTGCCATCCTAGACTCAAGGTCACAAACATCCCAAGCGAGGGTTCCCTGAGAACTGAGAGATGAGTATGAGTGTGCTAGACCTATCTTTGACTGGGACTTTCCAATCTCTCAAGTAAAATGTCAGCAGAATGCACTAACTGACATAGCACACCCCCTACCCTACCTTTATAATGCACCTTAGAATCTGGGACATTTCTGTTTATTTGTTTATGTGCATTCCCCAACCCACAGCTACTAGTTTAAGAGCTGCTTGATGTCTGAAGCTTTGGCTGGTGCCCAGCTGTATCCTCAGATCCCAGGACATGCCTAGCACATTGTGGGCATTCAAAAAAAAAAAGTGTTTGTTTATTTGATAGGATATAGAGTTTGAGGAAGAAAGTTGTAAGACCTAAGGCTCTGTGAATGGGTATGGACTTCATTTTTGAGTATATTTTGAAGCTTTTGTGGGATTTAAGAAGGGAGAGACATTTGCTGAGGTCAATATGGGAGGCAGAACCCTGTGTAGGAGATTTGTTGTAGCTAATCCAAGCTAAAAATGACTATGGCCAGAAATAGAGGTGATCGTGGTGATAGATTTCAGGGACATTCAGGAAGCTGAATTGGCAGGAGTTGGTGACTGATTACATAAAAAAGGTGGAGAAGCTGAAGACTTCTAGGCCCTTTAACAAGTGGCTAGATGTTGCTGCTGTTCACTGCATGGGGAGCCCAGGAGAAAGAGGTCTACAGGTTTTGAAGCAAAGTTAAATTCAGTTTCAGCCTGAGCTTGGTCACTTGAGGGACATCCAGGTGAAGATGTTTAGTAACCAATGTATGAAGTTCAGGAGTAGAGGTTGGCCACAGGATGTAGATTTGAGATTTGTCAGCCAATGAGTAATAATTGGCATTGTGGGAGTAAACATGAATATCCAAGGAGAGTGTAGAGTCTGAAGGTGAAAGTGCCTGCGTAGACCCTAAGCACTGAGGAGGAAGAGTGGGGGACAGAGCCCGCTACTGCTTAGGGGCAGTCAGATCATTTAAGGCTCCATTAATATTGTTGGTGAACCTGGAGAGCAATGTCAGTGGTGAGAGTAGAAGCCAAACTGTCATAGATTGAGGTATGAAAAAAAAGAGAAAGATATAGTGGATGTATGCAGTGTTTCAAGAAGAGGATAAGGTAGCTACTGCAGGGTGACTCTGGACGTCAGAGGAATATTTATGATGCAGAAGTCTTGACAATGTTTAAATATTAGTGATTAGAACTGGTGGGCAGGGAGAAGCTGAAGACAGAGGAAGGAGGTGCTAACTCACAGGTATGGTCCCTGAGAACGGCAGGGAAGGACAGAATTAACCATGATGGGCAAGAAGATCATCTTTCCTGGTATAAGAATAAAAGAGAAACAATTGGAGTGAACACAGGCTAGAGGACAGTTATCTAATTTGCTAAGGACTAATTAGTCATCTGGTTAATAATCTACATTTTAAAAGTTCAGATGTCATCTTTTATCAGAAAAATTTTCCCTGTGCTCAATTTTCTTCAAACCCAAATATCCACTATTATGTTCCTGAAACCAATAGTATAATATTTTCCAAAGATAATAACACTTGTCCTTAGTCACTTAGTACCAAAGTCCTTAGTACCAAATTTCTTTCAGAAATCAGAATTTTTATAATTTCAGAAAAATAATGTGATATAAATAGGCGACTCCAGTAGGATCTGGAGTGATGCAAAACATTTACTCCATTTGGGATAAATAAAAACTACAAGGTTTTGCTGCCAAATGGACTATAAGACCAAATAATTCTAGAGCACTTTGGGATTTTGATATTGTAGTGAAGACCTCTAGCACAAGCATTTTATATAGAACTTAGTTGTATCAGGCATTGTTCTAAGCAGCTGATTAATTCATTTTAGCTCTCAGAAGGACCTCATGAGGTAGGCTCCCCCATTATTTTATTAAAGATGTTGATTATGTAATTCAGGTGTAATTGAGCACCTTGGCTAGACATTAGGGTTATCAAGACTAATAAAACAATCTATCATCAAGGCCATCTAAATCATTATTATAAATGAATTGTTGTATAAATCAACGATGATAATGGCTAACCTGTATGGAACACGCCCTCACCCTCATCCCACAACCCTGAGCCAGGTATAGCACAAGAGCCTTCTCTTCATCATAGTGCTTCCTCTCCCCTTTCCCCCACCATGAAGAATGATGAATATTCCCAAGTAATTGGGAAAGTAAATTCTGTTAATATTCTGAATTCTTAGCTTAGGCAGCTAAACTCAGCTTTTCCTTAAGCTTTGGTAAACTTTCTTAACCCGAAATCTTTTGCTATTAAATTGCATAAAACTTCATTTGTTACCTGTTTAAAGATAATAAGGTAGTTCTAGTCATACAGTGGAGATGTTTAAGAAAGGCCAGATTATCAGAGGGAGAATTACTCAAGGGGTTTGTATGTACATTTTAGATAGAAATTAAATAGAAGGCAAAGTACAATTTAATAGAGTGACATTTAATGGAAAGTCCTAACTGATATTGAGATTAGACAGTAAAAATGCCACATAACCCTGTTTTAAAAAAGTGATAAATATGTTTCCCCTTCTACCAACATAGCCTAACTACCAGAGGTAGCTACTAAACACTAAAGGTATATCCTCACAGACTATTTTCTATGTTATTTATGCACACACACCGTTTTTTTTTAAGTACAACCACCACACTGTTCATATTGGTTTATACTTTTCTCCATACAGCAATCTTGTGGATATCAAATATATAGCCCAAAACCTCATTCTCTTGAATCTCATTATATGGAAGCTGCATAATTTTATCATTCCCCTTCTGATAGGCATTCAGAATTTTTCTGATTTTTGCTATTAGAAAGGATTTGCCATAAGCTTTGTGGTATTATATCTCTGTGGACTTGTGCCCTTGTTGCTATAGAATAAATTCCTGGAAGTAACATTGTCATAGGATATACACATTTTAAATTTTAATTGACAATGATCAAGTATATATTGAGATTTGCAAATGAATATTTTTATTATGATTTATTGCTAGCATCACTGATTTGTCCTTCCTTTTGATTAAAGAACCAGCACATTGTACCCCATGATTGCACTAATGTACACAGCTATGATTTAATAAAAAAGAAAATAAATAACGAACGATTTTCAGCATTTCCCAGTGATTCTCTGAAGTCAAAATGAATTTTGGAAATATATAGTTCTCACGTATCTACTGAGATTGATAGTGTTTTAACCCCTTCATGCTTGAAGAGCCTGCAGGCCTCCAGGGTTACTGTTGCAGTGGCTTCTGGCTTTTTGAACTCTGTGCCATTTCTATCCCTTGGTCCTCAGGTACTCATGTGTGAGTGGCATGAGCCACGTGTCAAAACACAAGTGTGTGGGAGCAAAGACCTGAGGGCTGGTACTCCATATTGTTTAATTTTTTTCTTCCCTAGAACATACAATTATTTTAAAATGAACAAAAGTAAACACTAGGTAGTGATTAAGATTTTTTTTTTTTACCTGCTGTAGTGAGTAATGTTTTATTATACACCTACCTCATACCATGGGCTAAAGTTTTGTCCATGTCTTGCTATTTCATGTATATAAAGCCTGGAGACTGCTCTTCTTGATTATGTCTTTTCATAAAATCGCAGAAATCTCATCATAAGCATTAGATTATCCAAGTTCTGGCAGTTAAGCACAGCACTATTATCAGTCTTCATTGATTGCATACATTAACCCACTAGCTTTCAAAAATTATATTTGATCAAACCTCAATCTAACATCGAACCTCCAAGCATATCCCATTATCTACGGGACAAAGTCCAAGGTCTTTGTCATGTGCCAGTCCTCAGTCTGCCTTCCAACCACCTTATCCTCCACCCTCTTCCAAACACCGTCCTCTGTACCACTTAAAACTACTTGTGTCCACAATTCCTAACAAACCCTGTATAATTTTTAATTCACCTGAATCATCTTTTCTATCTGCATTGCCTATGTCACTATAACTTCATTTCCTTTCCCTAATGTATACTCCTATTACTCCTTCTCTGATCTCAGCTCATACTATAAAATCCAGCTTAGTGTCATGGTAAAAGTCTCACAGTTGACAATTTACAGTGCCCTCTCTCTGATAGCATGTAATAATGCACTGTAATTATTTCTTTGTTTTTGATAACCATGGGTTCCTTGAGAGTGGGAACCATGTGTTTGTGTCCAAGCACAGAGCCTGGAACATTAAATCTTTGTTGAATGAATGAACACTTGCAATATTTTTTCCTGCTTCAATAAGCCATCTTTTCCCGTATAATTATTTTGACATGTCTTTATTTGAATATATTGATTAGAACAGAAAAATAGTTCTTTAACTCTAAAAGATGGAAGATCACTTAGAAGTTTGTTTTAAGGATATAAATTTCAATGTGATAATGATTATTAACACCCTTTAACTGAATTTAAATCCCATATCAAGGGTATTACACTTTTCAAATTTACGGCAAATTTTAAAAATAACACCGGATTATAGCCTAAATCATAAGTAAAGGAAATGTGTTTCTAGAAGGGTCCTGTTCAGTGTTTTTTTTTTTTTTTAGAGGCAGAGTCTCACTTTGTCACCCTTGGTAGAGCGCCGTGGTGACACAGCTCACAGCAACCTCCAGCGCTTAGGCTTAAGCAATTCTCTTGCCTCAGCCCCCCGAGTAGCTGGGACTAGAGGTGCCCGCCACAATGCTCAGCTATTTTGTTGTTGTTGTTGTTGTTGTTGCAGTTAGGCGGGGACCAGGTTCGAACCCGCCACCCTCAGTATATGGGGCTGGCACCCTACTCACTGAGCCACAGGTACTGCCCAGTTCAGTGTTCTTGATATAATGAGACAATGTCCTGGGCTCTGTACCTGCTTTATGATGCTTTATTTTCTGGATGTCTTAACTCATGTTTCATGGCCTCAGAATTCCTCTTTCTGTATCTCACCGATTTCTGTTTCATAAACCTAATTTCTGTTTGTGCCATTCTTTATATGACAGTATCATGGGTAAACAAAACAATTTTTATATGGTATAGCTAGGAAATCTTTCTAAAACACAAATTCAGTCCTCTCAAACATCTGCTTAACATCCTCAGTGTTTCCACATTGCTCTCAGGATAAATGTTTAATATCCTTCCTGTGGAAAGCTGTGGAAAGCTGTGGGTTTACCTTTTATTTAATCCCTACTTATTTATCTTTTATTTATCTCTATCTCTCAGCACAATTCTTGCCCCGGCAGTCCAGGCAACCCTGTGCTCTCTCTTTCCTCTCAGGCTCTAGATGTTTTTCCTCTGTGCAGAATGCTCGATCTCTCTAAAGCATGCATCTGTGTAGTTACTAGATCAACATTCACGTCTCCTACCAAATTGTGAGCTCCATGAAAGCACAGAACACATTCAACTTCTTTACCATCGTATGTCATGTCATGGACACTCCATAAATACTTGTTGTGTGAATAAATAAAAGAATAGATCTTACCTTACCTGGTGTCCTCATCATCTAATGTCACTCACAGTGCCTGGCATTGGGTACATAGTAAAATACCCAATTATTATGCATAAGTGAATAAATGATAATGATAGTTTACAAAATCATAACAGCTGCTCCAGCTTTGCTTTTTAGTTGACTGTGGAACTTTTTATTGTTTTGGAAGATTTTCACAAGAACTTTCTTACTTGAACCTTTTGCCCTATAGGAAAACTGCTTCTAGAAGGTAGCACCTCCCTGTTTCTTTTTTGTTTTGAGCCCTGATTTGAAAAATGCAGTTAAATGGCACCTGTGGCTCAACAGGCTAAGGCGCCAGCCACGTACACCTGAGCTGGCAGGGTCGAATCCAGCCCAGGCCTACCAAACAATGACGACTGCAACCAAAAAATGGCCAGGCGTTGTGGCAGATGCCTGTAGTCCCAGCTACTCGGGCAGGAGATTCGCTTGAGCCCAGGAATTGGAGGTTGCTGTGAGCTATGATGCCACAGCACTCTATCCGGGGTGATAGCTTGAGGCTCTGTTCAAAAAAGAAAAATGCATTTAAGTTACTATGTTGGGCTTTATGAAATAAACAGAAAAAGAAAATGCTCCCAGGCTGCCAGGTTTAAAATTGTGGTACATTTCTGTGTGCTATCCAGCATATTGTAGGCATGGCAGTGTTCTTTTATAAATTATAAAAGAGATCTTTTACTTATTTAAATGTGCAAAATTACAATTATCCATGTAAAAGCACATATTTAGTGAAATGATAAGAAATGAAAAATACTTTTAGACCACAGACAAGAAAATACCACTGTATTTGGAGTAGGAAGGAAGGGAATGTTAAAGAATCTAGCATTCAGGTCTCAGTGCTTTAAAATATTAGAACTGAGTTTAAATAAACCCTGCTGCATGATGGCTCACAAATACTTGCTAAACAAAATGACATGTAAGTACAAAAATGGAAGATCTTTGTGTTACCACAATGTGACATGATAAAACATTAATCTACAGAGCAGCGCCTATAGCTCAGTGGGTATGGCGCAGGCCCCATATACCAAGGGTGGTGGGTTCAAACCCAGCCCAAGCCAAACTGCAACAAAAAAATAGCTGGGCAGAGCCTGAGGCAAGAGAATCGCCTACGCCCAGGAGTTGGAGGTTGCTGTGAGCTGTGTAACACCATGGCACTCTACCAAGGGCAAAAAAATAAGAGTCTACAAAAAACAAACAAACAAACAAACAAAAAACATTAAACCTACAACTTAGAAATAAGAAAAATTGGGGGGGTACTTTTTGAATAAGCAAAAAATTACATTAATATTTTTTAATCTCCTTTAACTACATGAGACCTTAAAGCCCCCACATTTTTCAAAGGATTAGAGCTCTATTCCACAAAGGTTAAGTGAATTGTCAGGGCCACTGAGCTAGTTCATTCCAGAGCCAGAATTAAAATCTAAGTTTTCTGATTCCTGGTGTGATGTATTTTATTTTTTGCATAGCATTTCAACAAATGAATGTGCTTGGTTTCATGAATGTAAATGAAGTTTGAATGGACACTGTGGAAAGCTACTTAAGACACTGTAAAGTTTTCTTGGGAGGAAATAAATTTACTCAGTGTTTAGGTATTGTCTCATACTGCCACAGCCTTTTATTTTTTGAAATAAATGGGAATAGGAAAATGAGACAGCACCAAAACAGGTTATCTATCTGCAGCTCCTACACATGGAATAATCTTTCCTTTGTCCCCAGCACTACAAAAGAACAACTGAAATTGCTATCCCTGAAGTCAGATGTCTTGCTTCCTGTAGCTAATTCTTTCAGATGGTGCTTTCTGCATGCAACTGACATCACAGTGCTCCCCGGGCCCCTCCACACACAGACACATACACACCACCACTTGGAGTGTATTCCAATTTTGTTACCAGTTTGGAGGCAAGAAGATGGGACTTCAGTATTAGAATTTGTTAAAACCCTTCCTAACTAATTGCTATGGAAAAAGAAACAAATCTCCACGTTCATGATTGTTCTTTAATATCTCTTCAAGCAAGTGCAACAAGATAGGAAGCTGAGTGGGGTATAACTCCTTGAAAGATAAATGCAAAAACCATTTTTTTTTTTGCAGGGATTATATGTATTCATGTCTGAGAAACCCAAAAGAGTCAACTGAAAAACCACTAAAATAAGTTTTAGAAATGCATTAAAAAGGGCTCCTGACAGTGTGAGTAGGCTAATGACATACTATCCCAAGGGAGACCTAGAATGTGAAGTGTTTCCCAAAATTATCTGACCAGCAGTGGAATACATTTGGGAAACTCCGCTTCTGGTGATATGGAGACATGCGCAGAATCTGTCTAGCCATGTAAACACAGACGACCTAGTTTCTACATGGCATATACTACGTATCAACATATGGGTGTCGATGCCAAAGATGCTAAAATAAATGCTTGTCAAAATATTTATGGGCTCGATTAAAGCTGTTAGAGTATATAAAAAAACAATAAAGCTGCCACATGGTTCTCAGTTTTTAAATTCTATCTTTCTATCTTCTCTTGATATGAGTGACAACCATAATCTTATATTCAAGCAGCCTACTTGTTTACCATACTATGTTGTTGGGTCTGAGAAGTGAAACTCTTTGGATTGCCTTTTTATATTTAAGTTTTCTAGTTAATAAATCTGAATCAAAGATTTGTTAGACTAAGCAAATGCCTTTTTGAACTCTAGTTCATTCAATACACATGGTACATTATCTTCTTCACTTCCCCTTAGGTATCCTGTGCTCTAGCATTTGGGGCCCTATCTCTTGTAATGGTAAAAAAGACTTTCATGTCTGATAATAGCCACTGGCCAAGAGTGTTCTCAAGGGATCCATTTAAAGATAACATCTCTGTATTTAAAGGTGAGCTTTAAATGGATCCCCTGAAAACACCTCACCAGATGCTGCCCTCTACCCCAGCATCCTTATGAGGAGTATTTTGGACACCCTCATGACTGCTGAGCACTTGACCTGGGCCCAAAACTTAGCACACGTCCTTGGAATTGTTGTGCATCACACATTGAAGGAAATTCACTCAGATTCTGAGTGTATAAATCAGCACATATCCCATTAATGATGCATCTCAAGAACACCTTCTGAGAAACACAGGTCTTTGTAAGAGATGCTTTTGATGAATATAACTCTACCTTCTGACACTCACTTAAAGGAAAGTAGAACAGAACCAGGGCAGCTCGTTCTCTTTAGTTAAAAAGTTCTGATATTTAGGAAATATGTTTGCCTGTCAACCTCCTGTGTCTGGGGCCCCTATGGCCCTGTCTCAGTCGCTGCAGAAACCAGGCGTGACAAGGATTTGAAGTACAAGCTTGCAGGAGAGGGGCTAACCTTAGTTGCAGGGTAGCTCTGAGCCCCTTCTGCAATGGCTGTTTATTAAGGTTATACACAACAGGTGTGGAGAGTTAAGGTAATTGACATAAACAGGTGTGGAGAGGTCAGGTAATTACATATGAGGGCTGCCTGTGTAAGGATTGCCACGTGCTCTCCTCACATGTTCTTTCCCCACAACCCTCAGGAAGAACTACTAAGCATCAATGTTTAACACATGCTTACTAGTGAGTGACCAACCTTATCTCATTCCAGAACACTGAGTTGCTTGGGGGACTTCCCCCAAGTCAGGAATGTCTCCAGGCTTGCCAGGAGACTGTCCTGTTCTCAGCGTTTCTTTTTAATGTGATAAGAATCAGTAACTGTCCTTTGCAAACATGGTATCCAGTCCTCTACACTCCTGTTACACATTTTCTATTTTATGTTCAGAACTTAAATGTTCAGAGCTCATGAAGAGAAATGAAAAGTCATTTCCATAGTACCTGACAAAGAAAAAGAAGAGAAAACATTTGAGAAGGGTAGCAAGCCAGTGGGTTGGGTATGAGAATGTGAAGTGTATGATTCCTTCCCTTGGTAAATTTATTAAAATGTGGCTCCCTTCTCTGTAACTGCTTTGGAAAAAGTTACAACAGTACACTGTGTGTGTGTGTGTGTGTGTGTGTGTGTGTGTGTAGTGACAGTTACAATAAATCAATAAAATGATCTTTTTCTTCCTTATCCAAGGATTTCCTGCTACAGATATTTACTGTGTTCCGAATACTGATACGCCCAGAGATGTTTCCAAAGGACTGGACTGTTATGCGCTTGGTTGCGAACAAGTAAGACATTTATATTGATGATAATTCCAGCTCAATGTATAGAAGAAGAGAAGAGAATAAAATAATCTTTTTAATTTGATCTCAAATTTGAAATTCTTACTGGCCTTTGATTTAATTTCTGTCTTTTTAAAACAGATTCTATTTGTTTTGAATTATGATTTGTTTAGAATATATTAACATCATCCAAAAATTAAACAATATAACAGATAATGCATTGAGAATTTCCATTCCCGTCTACACTCTCCACTCAGACTGTAGTAACCACTTTTGTCTCTCCCGTCTTCTTCCATTGTTCCTTTATCCAGAGATGAGCAGGTAGCATGATATAGTCACTGTTCTGTGCATTGGCCTGACGCTTAGAAATCCCTGCAGGCTTTTAAAATTAATAGAAAGGCCTTCATTCTTTTATGCTTTTTTCTTTTACAGCTTCGTAATATTCATTGAATGGGTACACCACAGTTTATTTAACCAGTTCCTGGCTGCTGGACATTTGAGTCGTTGTGGTCTTTTTTAATACCTTTTAACTCAGTAAAATACATTAAGTATCCACCATGTGCTGAGCACAGGGAATAGGATGTGGCCTTTAGGCTGGACACATAAAAACTGAAGTGTCTTTGACTCATCCAAGGGGGGCGGCCAGTAGAGAGCTGAAAATCATGCTCTGAGGAAAGTTCAGAACTAGATACAGACATTTGGGAAGTTATTGAGGTAAAGTGACTGTTAGGACTAGGAGCAAGGAGAGCGCATTAAGAACAGTCAGAATGGCAGGGCCATTCTAGGATCTGCGCTATCAGAGAGGTATCTGCTCTCTCTGCTCCCATCCCCATGGTCTCAAGACACAGAATGAAGAAGTTCTTCAGGAAACTGGCCTTCTCTTCACTTCCAAACTTATTTACACTATTTCATTAGCATTCTCCCTTTCCAAGACCACACCAGCCTGCTTTTCCTTCCTCCTCTTCTCCAAAGGCCAACACCCTCCTGCTCAGGGTGAAGGTTGGATTCTCCAGGCACCTATCCACAGGCCAACGTCACCATGTGTCTTCCCCAGAAGCCCAGATGTGATAGTGGTGAGAGCTGCAGCAATGCAGGGTCTGAGTTTCATTAGATATGCTCAATCTGGCTTCTGCTGCAGTCTACATTTATAGACTTGGAGGTGTGAAAGTGATGTGTTAAAAACTTAGTGAAATAACAAATAGTATAATATGGCATATTTTACATAAGTACAGAAGTAGCTTTTCCATTTTGAAGACTAACTGAAACTGCTGAAATAGCTGTCTTTAGAACTTAGCATATTTACTTTGATATCTGTGAGTAGAGTCGAATATCTATTCACTTGGATGTCTGCATGCTCCAGATTTAAGTGGGAGCTTTTGCTCAAGTATCTGGCCTTATTGCTAAAGAGTAAACATTCTGGGCATCTGGAGAGGGCTATGAGGTGATCCAGGGAGCCAGATGGGAGGGCGTCCAGCCTGTGGACATCATCATCATTGTGTACCATCGACATTTGTTCATTCTGCCTGCCCCATGTGCAGGGGATATTGTAGATTGAATCAGTATTTTCAGTGGCAGAAATTCAAAGTGAATGTAACTTTGACATTTTGTTCCTTACATACACAGTGTCTGCTTGAGCTTGCTTAAAACCATGACAACGATATGACTTTTTGATATTAAATATAATATCATCTCTGCCGTTTATGGTCATGGGCACTGCCTCTCCACTGGGGGTGGCTGGTGGCTGTGAGTCCAGCCTCATTCATGGACAGGACCCCAGATTCTGGTGAGACATCTGCCTGGTTGGAGCAGGCGGCCTGCTGGCTGCTCTTACCCTCCTCTCCTGCCCTCTCCTTGCCTCTCCTCATTTAATAGTCCCTAGCCATGTCCCATTCTAATTATGGAAACATGAGATTTGTCTTAGTCTATAAAAGCAGTATGTAGTCCAGAAGTAAGCTCTTAACTATGTGTATTTTATCTGTAACTTGTATTACATAAGTAGAAACATTGATTTCTGAAAGATATGAACAATATTTTAAATATGTTAAAGAATGTGCACTGAAAAGAAAAAGTTCCCACTTTGCTAAGCTGTGTAGAAGCAAATTATAGGAATTAGATCTATGTCTCTGAAGTCGTCAACCACCTTTTCATCCATAGCATTAACTTTCTTAGATAAACATTTGGTCAGGCCTCTCAGGGGCCTAACCCCTCACTTTCTATTAGTCCACTTGGGTGCTTAATACATGTCAAATTGATAGTAGCTGGCTGAGAAGTTATCCTCGCCCTATTCTTGAAGGAAACTGAATTGCTCATCCCTCAAAATGATTGTTCTTTTATGTATTGGTCTTTTCCTCTTATATTTGCAAGTAAATTAAATGTCTTTAAATTTCATCCATAAGCTGTGTTGTCCCACATCTTGTAACTTTCCTGCTTTTTGTGAAGTGCTGCCAAAATCTGTGACCAGACACCTGGTGATTTGCATGATTCGTTCTTGATCTCCACCTGAGTGCCTAATAGCATGTAACATAGCAGGTGTGTCCACTCTAAATTCTGCAAGGGCAAGAAACGTCCCTTCTTGTTCTTGCTTGCTGCAAAGCTACCTTATGCCCACTGTAAGTTCCTGGTAGATGTGTCTAATGAGGACAACTGCTCAATCTAAGAAAGAAGAAACATACGGAAGATGAAAAGTAAGTACCAAAAATATAGGACACTTGAGACAAGCTTCTTTCCACCCCCTTCCCATACACATTGTGAAATAAAGCACAAAAATAAAGTCACAGCTTTATATACATATTTTCAAGGAGATAAATCTTTTAACACACTTGCTTACTTAAGAAAGTAAAAACTCCTTGGGCCTTCAGTTTAAATTTCAAGTCCTTATTGTGTTTATCTGGTGTGCATTTCACCCTCAAACATATCACACGTTAACCAATTTAGCTTTCAAATGAGATCTCTATAGCAAATAAGTGATTTGTTAAATTGTGGATGAGGATTTCATCCATTCATTCACTGACCTATTTGGCAAATATTTTCCAGTGCCTAATGTATAAAATAAGAACTATAAAGACAAAGAGCATACCTGTAGGAGAGTGCTTATAAAAGGAACTTTGTTCAGGACTGGAATAAGAGGGGTCTTTCATAAGAGTAAAACTTGAGCTGAAGAGCTAACGCATCAAAGGAAGAATGTTTCTGTTGGTAGAAATAGCACTTGTAAAGGGCCTGTGGTCAGAGGCCCAAATATAGCTTACTCAAGGAACTGAAAGACTGTTAGTACAGCTGAAACATGGAGAGGAAAAGAACTAGTAACACAGAGCCCAGATACTGATGGGTAAAGAGATGAAAGAAAGAAAGAAAGAAGAGAAAACCAGTTAGGAACTTACTGCAGCTATCCAGTTAAGAGAAGGTGATACTTAAGCAGGTGGATAGGAATGAAGGTAGTGGGAAGATTGATTTTGAAGATAAGGTTGACAAGACCTGCAGGTAACTGGATCTGGGTGGAAGAGAAAAAAAGTAATTGAAGATTGTTCTTGGATTTGGGGCCTGTGAACAAGGATGAATCACAGTGTCATTCACTTAGTTGGAAAACATGGAGAAGAAGCATTGGGGGTGAGAAAAGTGCACTTATGGTCATTTATGTTAAACCTAAATTCAATACGCTAATAAATCTCTGAGTGGAGAAGCAGAAGAGAAAGCTAGACTTGCTTGTATGGAGCTCAGGGAAAAAGTCTGGAGACATTCGGCATCATCAGCATATGGATAGGACTTGAAGACACGGGACTGAAAGGGAGCACCTGGGAAGAAAAAGTAGATTGAAAAGAGAAAGGACTTTAATACTCTACCTTTAATAAGT
Organism: Arctocebus calabarensis; assembly: GCA_963573935.1. Classification (NCBI taxonomy): domain Eukaryota; kingdom Metazoa; phylum Chordata; class Mammalia; order Primates; family Lorisidae; genus Arctocebus; species Arctocebus calabarensis. Next base: position 36,494 of record CAUYON010213790.1, read on the forward strand.
TTCGCCCGTACCCTGCTAAGATGCACCTTTTATGGAAAACTATCATTATGTAAACTGACAGTACATTCCCCTAATGTGAAGGTCATCTGGATTGAAAATGACAGCTTGCTTTCTATAATCCCCTCTTTGCTATCATTATACGATGCACAAATTTTTCATTTATTTATAAAATCATTCACTTATTATTTCATTTATTTTAGATGCTACAGTTTTTCATAATTAAAATCATAGACTTTAATTCTAGTGCAAATCCACATTAATTACACACAAGACATCAAATAATAAAATGTTTATATTAATGAATTGAGGGGAAGATTATTCAGTTTGTATTACTAGTACTGAATTAGAGTGCTTAGTCTAAAAATAGACTTTTTTTCTATTTTTCACATTTTCCATTGCCTTGGAGTCAGTTATTTTTGTGTGTGTGCAGATTACTTTTATTGTCCTGATAACTTTCTGGAATATGGCAAAAAGAAAAAATGGATATGAGCTGAGTCTTCCAAGTTGCAAATCAACTCTCTGAAAGTGAACATTTCTTTACCCATTCTGAAGGCTGTCTCTTTGCTTTGGTTGTGGTACCCTTAACTGTGCAGAAGCTTTTTTTAGCTTGATCAAATTCCAGTTATTTATTTTTGTTGCTGCTGCAGTTGTCGGGGGAAGGAGGGATCTTCCACATAAAATCTTTACACAGGCCAATATTTTCAAGTGTTTTTCCCACTCTTCTAGAGTTTTTATTGTTTCATGTCTTAATTTTAAATATTATATCCTGCAAAAATCAATTTTTGTCAATGGTGAGAGCTATGAGTCCAGTTTCAATCTTCTACATGTGGTTAACCAGTTTATTAAATAGGGATTCTTTTTCCCAGTGCACACTTTATTAGGTTTATCAAACATCAAATGACATTATGTGGCTGGGTTCATCCCTAGATTTTCCATTCTTCTCCATAGATCTATATCTCTATTTTTGTGTCAGTACCATGCTGTTTTGATCACTATAGACTTATATAACTTGAAGTCTGGTAATGTGATGTATCCAGATTTGTTTTTATTTCTAAGAATTTTATGGGCTATTTGAATTTTTTCTGGTTCCATATGAAACAAAGTACTTTTTTTCAAGTTCTTCTAAATATGACATTGGTGCTTGGATGGGGATTGCATTAAATCTGTAGATTGCTTTGAGTAGTATGGACAAAGACCTGATAACTAGAATCTACAGAGAACTCAATGTTGTCAACAAGTAAAAAGTAAACAACCCCATTTCTAAGTGGGCAAGAGACTTGAACAGAAACTTCTCTGAAGATAATAGATGAATGGCCGATGGACACAGGAAAAAAAAATGCTCATCATCTTTAACCATCAGAGAAATGCAAACCAAAACTACTCTGAGATATCATCTAACTCCAGTGAGATTGGCTCACATCACAAAGTCCCAAACGTGCCCATGCTATCATGAATATGAAGAAAAGGGAACAATTCTACACTGCTAGTGGGATTGCAAACTAATACAACCTTTATGGAAAGAAGCATGGAGAATCATCAAAGAACTAAAAGTTGACCTTCCATTTTATCTGGAAATCCCATTACTAAGTATCTACCCAGAAGAACAAAAATGATTTTACCACAAAGATATTTGCACCAGAATATTTACTGGAGCTCAATTCATAACTACAAAATCTGGGAACAACCCAATGCCCCTTAACTCATGAATGGATTAACACACTGTGGCATATGTATATACAATGAAGTACTATTCAGCCATAAGAAAAAATGGAGACTTTACATCTTTTATATTTGCCTGGCTAGAGTTGAAACACATTCTTCTTAGTAAAGTATCTCAAGAAAGGAAAAAATTATCCAATGTACTCAATACTAATATGAAACCAATACATAAACAATTACATGTCCATACAAATGATAAAACACAAATATAGTCTAGCAAGTGGAAGGGGTGAAAAAGAGAGGGGAAAGAACGGAGGGTGATTGGCAGGAGGAGGGCGGGCAGTTGGTGGGATCTCATCTAATGTACACAACGTTCACAAAGCCCTCTGGGTGGGTGCCTCTTCTCCACCTTGAACTTTACCTTAGAGGTGAGAACACTGCAATCTAAAAATTTGTACCCTTATATTAATTTGCAATTAAAAAAAGAGGAAGTCAAAAGCTAGTATGTTGTTTGATGACCTTGTAGAAATGGGGAAGCTTTCTTTTCTTCTGTTGTCTTTGTTGGAATTTAAGCTTTGAAATTTTAATGAAATAGGAAATAAATTATTATGATACATTTTAAAAAGTGACCATTTCTGTTAACTACTCAGGGAACTTCCCAGACATCTCAAATGTTTGATACAACCAACTTGTTTGAAATTGTTGATTGTAATATTTAAGAAAGGGAAAATAAATATATTAGTATATATTCTACCAAAATTGTTAAATACATATTTCTACATCTTTCAGGATGACATTTTTTATGTATTCTTTTATTTTCTCTTTCCTTAAGTAAGTTTTTCTCTTTTGGGGGGCCGTGAGGGAGAGACAGAGTCTTACTCTGCAACTGTGGGTGGAGTGCCATGGTATCATCATAGCTCACCATGAGTAGCTGGATAATAGGCACCTGCCACAACACCCAGCTAGTTTTTCTGTTTTAAGTAGAGTTGGGGTCTCACTTTGCTCAACTTGGTCTCTGAACTCCTGAGCTTAGGTGATCCACCTGTCTGGAACTGCTAGAGTACTTGGATTATAGGCATGAGCCACCACACTCAGCCTGATTTTTTCTCCTTTCAATGCAGCTTAGAACCCCCAACTAGAGCAATCTTTCTAAAAAATTGTTTCAAAAATGTTATAGAGTCAAAAACAAGACATTTTACTCACTTGCTTTTAGGACAAAGTCCAAGCTCCTTAAGTTGGAACACAAAGGGCTGCCCAATCTAACTACCCACACCTTTCCAGAGCTAAATCCACTTTTCTTTACTCCAAATCCCTATTCAAACCTAAATTTTTTTCCTATTTCACTTTGAAGCCTTTTTGCCTTTGCTAAAACAGTTACTGCCCTTGCTATCTCTCTGCTCAAGTTCTATTTCTCAATACGGCCAAAGCTGTACTTATCTGAGTAATCAGGTCCCGAGGTTGTAAAGCCATGCGTTCTGCCTTTGCCTGGAATGGACTGTACAGAGATGGACTTACGTGAGAACTACAAGTCCCTGTTTGATTTTGATACAGGAGTGAACAAAAGCTATCTCTTCTTGTCTCCTAGTGGACTTCATCTCCACCCGGATCACCTACTCTTCAGAAATGTGGCCTGCTGAGGACAGATCCAGTCTCTGAGAAAGAAGATATTGCTGCCACAATCAGTACTACAGACACTCCATCAGAAGAGGAGCAAGAAGAGCTGAGACAAGAACTTGCCAAGGTTGAAGAAGAAATTCAGACTCTGTCTCAAGCCTTAGCAGCAAAAGAGAAGCACCTAGCAGAGATCAAGCAGAAACTTGGATGGAATCAGTTCACTACAAGAACTAAAACAGAAAATTGCCAAAGGATGGCATGATGTGGCAACAACATCTGCACACAAGAAGACATGGGAAATGTCTCAGGCTGGACAGAAGGCTTCAGCCGCTTTTTCATCCGGTGGATCCATCATCACCAAAAAGTTGGAAGATGTAAAAAACTCCCCAACCTTCAAATCATTTGAAGAAAAGGTTGAAAACTTAAAGTCCAAAGCAAGGGAAACCAAGCTTGCTGTTGGTTACTTTGGAGAAGTCTTAAATTTAACTGCAAATGCTAGTGCCACCACCATGGAGCCTCTCGAGAACTTAAACAGGACAGCCTGTGAAATTCCTACTTTTGTTCTGCTTCCCACTGCCAGATGCTACAAGCAAGATCCAAGCACATCTTGTCAACATTTATTGCATTGAATTTCTACCAGATGTGCTTTTATTTAGCTTTACATATTCCTTTGACCAAGTAGTTTGTGGGTTAAACAAAATGAAAATATCTTCACCTCTACTCCTAAGAAGCACACTTTAATGTATATTTAAGGCCCTTTATTTAGGAAACATCATTGTTAAAATATTTGTAATAGCGAGGGACACTCAATAGAATGATTAAGAAGCTGCAGTTTGTAATAGTAACTTCCCTACTTCATAAAATTGCTCTGGTTGTGGGAAGTCAGTGTGGTATTTGTCCTATATAAGATTTCTTTTTCTCTTTGAAACTGTGTATATTTGATTCCTGATTAAAAGTGTTCTTTTACATTTTCTGTATCCTATTAAAAGTTTTGATATATTTTCTTTACCTATATGAGAAGAGCTACCAGCTACAAAAAATATTTTGAAATAAACACTGTTTTGGTATAAGGTACATATATTGGGTGTCTGAAGATATCAGATTAAAATAAATGTTCTCCTTAGCAAAGTATCTCTAGAATGGAAGAAAAAGTATCCAATGTATACACCCCTAATATGAGACAAATTCTTTATCGTTCAAGTGAAGGCTACAACCCATTTTTTGCACAGGAAAATGGGGAAAGGAGAGAGGGAGGGAAGGGGAGGGAGAGGGTGCGGGGAGATGGGACAAAGGGTGAGATCACATGTGTGGTACATATTCGAAGGGTCAGGAGAAAACTTCTAAATACAGATCAAAAATGTTTGCACATAGTAAATGAGAAAATCTCATAAATGTTATGTCAATCAGGTTGATAAAAATATCTCAGATTGCATGTGAAGCCCGCACACTGTACCCCACGATTGAACTAATGTACACAGCTATGATTAAATAAAAAAAAAAATAAAAAAACGTTTTAGGTCAGTCCAACTTGGCAATTAACATTTGGCATAAAAAATAATAAAACAATCACAACTTGATAAATACAAATACTACATTCTAGGCCATAAACATACACAGCATAAGGAAAAGGTGGTGGTGATAAGTAATGATGTGAATTAATCAAGTACTTTGCTCTGTGTGCGAATTCATCCAGAGGCTTTTTTTTCCTCTTAATTTTTTATTATATAATAACTGTGTACATTAATTCATTTATTTGATTCATTCAGCCCCAACACTCATTTCTCAAATAGGGTGCAGTATCCATACTATCCTTTTGGAAAATTTTCTAACACATTGAAAATAAATAAGTAGAAAAACGATGCATTGATTTTTATGAATGCATTATATTCTCAGGAGTTACCACCAATTCCTTTGTATAAAACATGTTCAAGTTATATTAGTCATGTAACTTTGTGTGCTTAAATGGTACCAAATGGATTAAATAAAGGCAGCAACATCCCCCCTCATGTGATTGATTTTGGTATTGGTATAAAATCTAGATCTAAAATTCTTTCAGTTTGAATTAAAAAGAGTGTTCATATTTCAACCTACTGATAACACAATGTGTTTAATTTGAAATATTGTTTTGTCAATTTACTTAAGTTAGAATTTTAACCTGGTAAAAAGCAAGTTGATATGAGCAGCATAATAATCAACATACTGAAAAGGTTACTGTCATAAATGGAGATAAATAAGGATGGAGGGGAGTCCACTCTTATCAACTCCAAGTTTGATTACTGTATATACTGTCACACAACTGTAGCTAATGGGATGTAGAACTATTTATTTTATTTTATTTTATTTATTGATCTTTCACTTCCTTTGTTAGGTAGACTCCCAAATATTACATCTTCTTTGGCACTACAGTAAAAGGAATGGAATCTTTGACTATTTTTTCCGCTTGGTTGATGGAAGGCAGTCAGCCAGGGAGGCAGGTAGGATCTCCTTTCTGAAAAGAGCAGCTATTTTACTTCTAATTAGAGTTTTCTGCCAAAATGCCATCCTTAGTAAGGGAGTGTGCAGTCCTACACACACCAACGAAAATGAAAGGGAGTTTCAGACGTCCCTGAGCGCATGCCTACCAATACCTACTATCTGTCCTTTCCATCAGACTATGGGGATCCTGGAGTCTGCATTTCAATAATCACCTTTGTATCCTGGGTAAAAACAGAAATCCAAGTCTTGTCACGGTGCCAACCACAGAAGGCAGGAATGCTGTGATGCTTTTTTGGGAAAATATAAAGATACAATGGAATTTAAAAATTATGTTTATTTAGATGTTTTACATCTTTACCATAGAGTTGTTGATGATTAAAAGTTGATAACTGAAGGCCAGGTGCGGGGGGCTCATGCCTATAATCCCAGTACTCTGGGAGGCCGAGGCAGGTGGATCTTCTGAGCTCCTATGTTTGAGACCAGCCTGAGCCAGAGTGAGACTCCATCTCTAAAAATAGCTAGGCATTGTTGCAGGCATCTATAGTCCCAGCTACTCGGGGAGCTAAGGCAAGAGGATCACTTGAGCCCAAGACTTTGAGGTTGCTGTGAGCTATGGTGCTATGGTACTCTACTGAGGGTGACAAAGTGAGACTTTGTCTCAAAAATAAATATTTAAATAAATAAAAAATAAAAGTTAAAGAATTGATAATGCAAGAAGGTAATACATTTGGAGGGTTTTAGAAACAAGCAGCAACCGAAAAAGGTAAGAAGAATCGTGAACTGGTAAAAAAATTAATAACAATAACAACAAAAGTTCCAATAATAATTACCATTTTATTGCATTAGACAGTTTCAGGTGTTTACATGCTATTAATATTTACCCCCAATTCTCACAATAAATCATCTTAGGATTAAAAAAATTGAGACTTGGAAGGTTTAAGAAAGAAAAATAGCAGCTGGTTATTTCCAAGCAAACAGTAACAACTGAGATTGTGCTGATCACTTGTTAAAATGGTTAGTTGTGCCCCTCTGTTTATGTTGCAGGGCTGCCAAGGATATGAATGAGAATTCAGCGCTATGTAGGTCCCAGAGAAAAATCTGGGCCGCAGAGCCATGTAAGGAATATAAACCTGACTAGCCAGGACCGTTAACAGCACGCACAGTCCTCTCAACACCTGAGGTGGTGTCTCAAGTGTAACTAGATTCACCCAACCCTGCCCAGCTCAGCCTGAGAGTCTGGATGGAGACTTTCCCAGGCTTCCATCAGGAAACTACAGACTATCTGCAGAAGGTGCTATCAGAAGAGAACGCCACACCTGTCCTTTGACTCTGTTCTGGCCACCTAGGTTTCCTCGGTGCAGAGATATAATTCACTATTTTGACCTAGAGGCATCCAACCTATTTTTCCCTCTGCCTCACATTAGAAAGCTGATTAGCAAAAAAAAAAAAAAAATCTGCATGTACAGTGGTTGGTATCCAACACCACAGATAAGCAAAAAAAGTCCTCATAGTCTCGGCACCTGTGGCTCAAGTAGCTAAGGCACCAGCCACGTACACCTGAGCTGGTGGGTTCAAATCCAGCCCAGGCCAGCCAAACAACAATGACAGCTGCAACCAAAAAATAGAGGGGTGTTGTGGCGGGCGCCTGTAGTCCCAGCTACTTGGGAGGCGGAGACAGAAGAATCACTTGAGCCCAGGAGTTGGAGGTTGCTATGAGCTGTGATGCGACAGCACTCTACCTAGGGCGACAGCTTGAGGCTCCGTCTCAAAAAAAAAAAAAGTCCTCATAAAATCTGTATATAGCCCACAGACTCACAGCCTGGACCCCACAGGGCCCCATGAACAAAACGTTCAGTGGTCACAACGAATTGCAGTGTTTCCCAAACATTCTTGATCCAGAGAGCTACCTTTCATAAACAAAAATACTCATGCTTTACTTCTGAAAGTTCTTATCCAGCGGATTCCAACTTGGGTCTAAAAAGCTATGTTTTTTCCAAACACCCTCAGATGATGGAAAAGTTCAAATGAGAAAGGAAACCCCAGGTTCATTAATAAGGATCCACTCACATTGTTTAGCCCAGTCGTTTTCAAGCATGAACACAGGGATCAAGTCGGAGCATTTTAATACAACAGTTGCCTTAAACTTATCTGAAAATTTTTAATTTTTACTTTAAAAGAATATCAAAGTAACAGAAAAGTTGCAAGAAGAGAATAAGTAACATTTTTCTGAACCATCCAACCAAGACCATCTCCTTATATAACAGAAGAAAACCCACCAAACCCAGGAACATTTACATTGGTACCTCTTTACTCTATTCCTCAGACCCCATTCAAGTTTTCTGAGTTGTTCTTCAATACCCTTTAAAGTAAAAAAAGAGTAAAGAATCATGCGTCATATTTATGTCACATCTCTTTAGTCTCCTTCCCTCTGAAAACAGTTCTTCAGTCTTTCCTTGATTTTCATGACCTTGGCATTTTAAAATTATAGGACATTTTCAGCATGACCTTCTACTTGTCAAAAATGTCCTCATGATTAGATTCTGATTATGTATCTCTGAAAGGAATAATATAGCAGTAACGCCATGTTCTTCTTATTGCGCCCTATCATATAGCACACAGTTTCAATTTATGCTATTGCTGGTTATGGATATTTTGGTTACTTGTTTAAGATAGTGACTGCTGTCTCCTATAAAGTCACTCTTTTTCTCTCTGCAATTATTAAAATTTTTATGGGGCCGGACACAGTGGCCCATGTCTGTAATCCTAGCACTCTGGGAGGCCAGGATGGGTGGATTGCTTAAGCTCAGGAGTTCAAGACCAGTCTGAACAAGAGTGAGACCGTGTCTCTACCAAAAATAGAAAAATTAGCCAGGCATGGTGGTACAGGCGCTTAGTCCCAGCTACTTGGGAGGCTAAGGCAAGAGCCCCAGGCTTCAGCCCAAGAGTTTGAGGTTGCTGTGAGCTATACCATCAGGGCACTCTACCCAGGGCAACTGAGAGACTCTGTCTCAGAAAAACTTTATTTTCATTTTTTTTTTATTAAATCATAGCTGTGTACATTAATGCAATCTTGGGGTACACTGTGCTGGTTTTATATACAATCTGAAATATTTTCATCAAACTGGTTAGCATAGTCTTCATGGCACTTTCCTCGTTATTTTATGAAGACAGTTATATTCTGCATTCAGTAAGTTTCACCTGTACCCTTCTACGATGCACCCTAGGTGTGATCCCACCAATTACCCTCCCTCCATCCTTCCTCCCTCCTCCCCTCCCCTCCCTTGCTCCTTTCCCCATATTCTGGTGCTATAATTGGGTCATAGCCTTCAAGAAAAACTTTTTATGGAGAAAAACCTCAAGGCTATGTGAATAACCTTCATCACACTTTCAATTTCTTCACTTATTTACACTAGTGTACACACATGGATTCCCATGTTGTCCAATCTAGTACTTTCATTATTCATTTTGATGCTCAAATTGTCCCAGTTACAATCAGCAGAAGTTCCTTTAAGCTGTCTTCTATGCCCCTTAGGCATGTCCCATTCTTCAAACACCTTTTTATTTTAGAACAAGATGTCCAAGTCCATTTTTTACTTTCACCCTCCTAGCCCTAGAGTCAGCCAATTCTCCAAAGAGCGCTCTCTCTTTGTAGTGAAGAATAGTGTATGGAAATCAAGAGGCTAGGTATGACCTTTGCTACTGAGGTGTTTTTTCCAGCCCTTCAAGTAGATGTATATATACACACACACATACATGCACCTATAATATACACACACGCACATACACACCCTGTCATCCCTCAGTATCCTGGGGGAATTGGTTCAAGACCTACCATGGATACCAAAATCTGTGGGTGCTCTAGTCCCTTACAAAAATGACATAGTATTTGCATATAACCTATGACACCCTCTCCTGTACTTTTTCATCTCCAGATTACTTTTTTTTTCTGTAGAGACAGAGTCTCACTTTATCACCCTCGGAACAGTGCCATGACATTACAGCTCACAGCAACCTCCAACTCCTGGGCTTAGGCGATTCTCTTGCCTCAGCCTCCCAAGTGGCTGCGACTACAGGTGCCCGCCACAACACCTGGCTATTTTTTGTTGCAGTTTTGGCCGGGGCCAGATTTAAACCCACCACCCTCGGTATATGTGGCCAGCACCCTACTCACTGAGCCATAGGCCCTGTCCTCCAGATTACTTTTAACAGCTAATAGAACCTATGTAAATAGTTGTTACATGATATTGCTTTTGTATGTGTATTGTTTCTTATTGTTGTGTTGTTGTTGTTTAATATTGTTGCTTTATTCTGATTGTTTTCAATCCTTCATTCATTGAATCCGTGGATATAGAGCCTTCAGACAGGAAGCCATCTGCATGTGCACAAGTACAAACATACATGCACACATACTCCACGCGTATGCACATACATGCACACATACTCCATGCATATGCACAGACATGAACATATACTCCATGCGTACACACATACATGCACACATACTCCACAAGTACACACAGACATGCACACATACTCCACGCGTACGCACATACATGCACACATACTCCACGCGTACGCACAGACATGCACACATACTCCACGCGTACGCACAGAAATGCACACATACACCATGTGTACGCAAAGACATGCACACATACTCCACGTGTACGCACACACACACACATACTCCACGCATATGCACATATATGTACACATACTCCATAAGTACGCACAGACATGCACACATACTCTTACGTCTCTATTTCTGTTTTAATCCAATACTATAAGATTCATTCTAGTTTCTCCAATTCTGTGTTTGTAACTCTGACAGTAAGAGATTTCCATCAATAAGTTTACTTATTTACTAATCTCCTCTTACTCTGGTCCCCAATGTACAAAGATACACTCCTTACCCCTCCGGGCCTCTAATGCTACATCCAAGCAGGAAGATTCTGCACAGATACACTCCTCCTCTGGCTTGGGGTCATCTCACACCCATAGGTATACCCTTCTGGACCCATTCAGGCCCTGACATTCTGTCCCAGGCCACCATTGTGTCACCCACTCTGCTCCAGCTCTGACATCAGGCAGCATCACCTCCCACCCATATATCCTCCTCACCCACCTACCAGTGCTGAGTCTCTGCCCACGCCACCACCAAGTAGATGCTTATTTTGTGCAGATCCAGTTAATGGCTTGGGATTGAACAGCTAAGGAAGGAAAACAAAAGGAAAAGAAGAACCATCGGAAAGATTTGGATTGAGAATATTTATAGTGGGATATCAGCATCTGTGGTTTTATTTGTGCCTCCAGGAAACTCTGATTGTGGCCGTGTTTGAGGTCCACTGAATCTAAAATTTTCATATTAGGGAAAGCTGGAGAAACAAATATTTTAACTGAATGTCTTCTAAGTGCTGTTCATTATGAAGATTAAGTCCTGAGGCAGACACATTGAAAAATTAGACGCTACCTCTCTCCTAAGGAGCTGATGACTCAGAAGAGGAGATAGAGGTTGAAAAAAGAACCTGGGGCGTAACTTGTGGAAATAGAAGTATGTTGCAAATTCTACGGGGCAAACAGGAAATTACTAATCCTATCTAGGGAGTTGAGGAAAGCTAATGGTTGAGCCTGGCTATTATAAATAAAAGTTTATCAGGAGAATAGGAGGGAAAAGGGAATTTGTAGTAGATGGAATTGCTTATTTATGGTAGACCCAGATATAAAGGCTGGGGTCTTTATTAAACTTAAGAACCTCCAGTGAACATTATCATTTGGGTTGCATGTGAATTAACTGTTTGAGTCAATCAGTGTAGTTTTAGTTGCTAAAACTAGCTAGTAGGTCTTCTGAGGGTGATTCCAAGTAAACAAGGGCTTGATACTATGCTAGTCAATTAGTCTGTTAGAAAAATCAATGCATACTATTATTATTATTATTTTTTTTGAGACAGAGCCTCAAGCTGTCATCCTGGATAGAGTGCTGTGGCATCACAGCTCACAGCAACCTCCAATTCCTGGGCTCAAGCGAGTCTCCTGCCCCTGCCTCCCAAGTAGCTGGGACAACAGGTGCCCACCACAACGCCCAGCCATTTTTTGGTTGCAGTCGTCATTGTTGTTTGGTGGGCC
>CAUYON010213791.1:0-13193 GCA_963573935.1 Arctocebus calabarensis
CTTCTCTCTCCCCACTAGAATTCTCTCCCTCTACCAGGAGCTTTAGTGTTTTCTGTATTCTTTTCTGTAAATAAATTCTGTCTTACCACTGGGGGGTGGGGGGGAATAATGTAATGAAGAATAATAAAATACATGTTAAAATAAAAAAATAAAAAATAAAAAATAAAAAGAACCCCAGTTCATTATCTCATAGTGGTGGTCAGAAGCCCCTGACTGGGCTAAATGCAAGGGGTCACCAGGGCCACTCTGGGGGCTGCCAAGCTCCCTGGCTCAGTCCAGCTGGAAAGCACGTCGCTCTGACCTGTGCCTCTCATGGTCATGCCTCCTGCTCTGCCTCCCTCTGCCCTGATTAAGACCCTCATGGTTACACTGGACCCAGATGAATAATCCAGAATTATCTCCCGTCTGAAGATATTTAATCATATCTACACAGTCCTTTCTGCCACAGAAAGTAACATATCCCCAGGTTCCAGGGATTAGGATGTGGACACCTTGTGTGTGTGTGGGGGGGGGTATTATTCTGCCTACCACACACTCCCAGTAGGTAGCCCAGGAATGAGACACTACTGCTTTCAGAGCAATTCCTAGAGCGAACAAAAGGTCAAGGGATGGCCAAATGTGTTGAAAATAATCCAGTTCATAGTCAACTTGCTCAAGTTTTTTAACCTAAAGTGAAGGCAATAAGGAAATGGATTGATAGAATAGTCATATGTCAGCATTTAAATCCTTTCCAAGGACGGAGAATTCCCACTTTATGAGTCTTGATGAGAACAAGGATGGCTTTCCATCCTAGGGGATACATACGCTCGATACAGGTTGAGTATTCTTCATCTTGAATGCTTGGGACTTGAAGTGTTTCAGATTTCTATTATAATTTTTCACATTTTGAAATATGTGTACCTGGTTCAGAACCCCTAATCCAAAAATCTGAAATTTGAAATGCTCCAAAACCCGCAACTTTTTGAGTGCCGACATGAAGCTCAAAGGAAACGCTCACTGTAGCATTTTGGATTTGGGGATTAGGGATACTGGACCAGAACCGTCTTTCTCGTCTTCCCTTGCTGTGGGTCCTGGGATCTGGCGGCACAATCAGAACTCACGGGCATGTGAGCATCAAACAAGATCACACTCGGGAAGGACGCCGGCCGCCGTGGGAGCTCAGGAAGTAGCAGCCAGTCTTTATCTTTAAATCTCAGTGTTAAAACCTTGGCAGAGAATGTTGATCGCCCCTCTTTCTTTGGTAAGAGAATCACCCCAGTTCTCAGCTGCACACATGGCCTCCTGGAACAAAGCATACCCCGGTCCCCTGTAATCCTCGGTGTCTCTTTCCAACAAAGTCCTGGCCAAAGGAGTAAACGCGGCAACTTCTGGAAAGTATCCTTAAAGGGACGGGGCCTGCGCTAATTATTCCTGCCACTGAAATGAAAATGTGATGAATGAAGTTTGAGCAACCATTAAACTGTGAGGAGGGAAGCCATGATGTGAGGAGAGTGTAATGGCAAGTTCAGAGACAGATCTCTGAGCATCGCAGGGGGCTCCCACAAGCCCTGGCTTGATGACCTTCTCCTCCATTCTGAGTAAGCTGGTGTCCACCGTTACTCAGTGGGGAGGGTAGCCATTTGGTAGCTCCCAAGATTACCAGCCACCTGGAGTAATTAGTGCATGCCCTTTTACTTCAGAGAGAAATAAACTTCCACTTTGTTTACACCTGTGTTATTTTTGAGTGCCATCCTTCACAGTGGGATCTGATCCTGACCGACACAGAGGAGAGAGTCTAGTGGACCATTCAACACAGGGGTCCCTTCGGCAACGTCCATGACACCCCCAGCTAAGTCATCCCACTTGTACTCAGACACTTGCAGTTAAAAGGGTTTCACTACCTTGTGGGGAGCCCATTTTTATTCCTAAAAGTATATATTTCATATGTGAATTAATTCATTGTTACAGAAAATATGTAAACAGTACAGAATAATACATTTCAAAGTACAAAACACTCCATCATGTGCCCCCATCCCCATGGAGTTCCTTCTTCAAAACCAACCCCAGTCAACAGCCCAGCGTGCGTCTTTCCAGGCCCCTCTTAAGGCAATTGCACACATGCAACTAGGGTATCAGTGGTAGGGATACAAGAACCACCATGCTGAGTACCTGGCTAGACCTGGGGCTGGTGGGATGGAGAAGACAGAGGAGTCAAACGGAAATCCATGGCAGTAAGGGGCCCGGCAGGAGGAAGAAAAGGGAAAAGGAGGCCCAGCTCTGGGCAGTTCCATCTCCAGAGGTAGGCTGCAGCCCCAGGTAGACCTCGGGCTGGAGACAAGGGTGACGAACGCAGCCTCATGCAAACCAGGCCAATGGCCAGAGCACGGCTGGGAATACTGAGCCTGTCCAATCAGTTGGAGGCGGGGAGGGAGAAGAGGACCCGAGGCAGATCTTTGGGTGAACACCTGCCTTTAACACCTGCCTTTAGAAGAAGTAAGAGAAAAAGCAAGCAGGACAGAGAGTAGATAGATGATAGGAAGGTAAGGAGATTTTCCTTAAGGTGAGAACGTATTACTTTTTAAAAAAACTTAAAATAATGAAGCCAAAGTTTAGAAGAACAGTTTCAAGTGCACAAGGCAACTTGGCAGTATGCAGGTGAATGCAGATGAGGTCGCTGGTAACCTTGGGAGCGGCCATGCTCCCCACCCAGTAACGTGGACACCAGATTACAGAGTAGAGGAGCAGGTGGGGGGCAGGGAAGGAAGGAGCACGTCCCCCACAGCAGGCAGGACAGGCCAAACTGGGCTCTACTCCAGAACAAATCTTCAAATCTCTGGCTGACACGATGGAGGCTGGCCTCTTGCTCCCATAAAGTCTGTGGCGGGTCATGCAGGCCTCCTTCATGCTGGAGCTGTGCCCTCTGGGGACGCAGCCGAGGAAGCAGAGAATGACGGAAATAAGACACTGGTTCTATATCACCCCAGTGTAGAAGCCACAGGTGTCACTGCTGCTCAGAGTTCATCTGCTAGAATCAGCTCTGTGGCCTGAGCCTCAAACACAGCCCGCAGAGGAGCATCTGGTGAGCACCGACTGTCTGCCACAGGCACCTGGTTGAGGAGGCCGGGAAGAGCAGTGAGGTGGGAAAGAGGCAGAAAGGGGGGAGCCCGTGTTCACGCAGCAGACAGAGGCTTGAGCACATCTGAGGGGAAACAAAAGCAGGGAGGATTGAAGTTATCAAGACCCAAAGGGATTAATAGTTGACCTCCCCTTTCCATCATCTGCACTTGGGAGCCTCCTTCCTAGGACCGCCTCCAAGCCTTCGACACAAACACTGCTGACCATCCTTTCTACTCATTTTCAAGCACACAACCAGCACCAGAAACTGCAAGTCCAACAAAGGCTGTTGCAATGGATTCAAGACCTCCCTGCAAAGTGAGACAACCACGCCTTACACGTGCAGTTTGCACAGGGTTTAAGAGACACCATCTCAGTTGATTGCTATTATAATGGTGTAACATAGATATGGCATCTTTAATTAATTATAGCTACCATCATTATCAGCCTGACTTTACACATGAGGAAACTAAGGTGCACAGAAAGCAAGTGACTTTCCCCAAGGTGACCTGCTGAAGCTAGAATTGGAGCCGCCAGACCCCTAGGCAGACCCTCTGCTCTATACCATAGATGCCTTCTGCTTCTTTCTGTGCTTTTGAAGGAAGATTTGTAAATGGCTGGTACTTGCTGTAGACAGAGGGCGAGGAGCTCACCATGTCTTTTGAATAGTTCATTAAATTTATTAACCATTTACAATCCTTTACACAAACATTAAATAAATTGTTTCAGCAACTTTTACTGGAACTTTGGACTCCGGCTAAGCTTAATTTTAGCTGTGGTTCCATCTGAGAGTGACTTCCATTGGTGCAAGAAACTCCCACTCACAGGCCCCTGCTATGGAGACTTGCTAGTGACCCAAGGTCAAACCAGTTGAGCAAAACGAACTCCTGGTGTGTGCTGTGCCGTGATAGATCCTTTCTCGGTGCCTCTGAGTTTGATTTTGGAATCTCAAAAATGCTCCAACACCAAAGAAATGGTCAATCACCACTCACTGAATGCTAATATGTTCCTGGTGCCTTGGCGACACCATCCCATTGGCACCTCACAGAAGCCCTGCAAAGTAGTCATTCTCAGTTTACAGACGTCAGAGAATTTAGGCAACCTCCCCAAGGTTCTACAGCTGCAAATAGCATACCTGGATTCAAAGCTAAGAGCATCTCTCTCCAAGGCCTGAGCACTTTTGACTGGCCCTCTGAACCTCCTGGCTGAGAAACACACTAGGAGAAATAAAAGTAAGTCAATAGTGATTTTTCTTAGAGCACTGCACAATGACACGTGTAATCGGGTCTATTTTCTCAAGGAAAACAAACAGGGATGGATGGAGAGACAGATGCTGTAGATACTGTTAGGAGCACCCCTTACACATGATTTAGATCTTTGAAGATATGTTGCCCTGTGTTTTAAGAGCTCTTGGTCAACACCCAGCCGAGCCTAAGACAGGTCCCTGGGAAACAGCAGCTAAGACATGACAGGGAAAGCAAGAACGAGATGCCACAGGCACCAAGGACAGGGCGGAGATCCTTCCATCTTCCTTACCAATGTCACCAGATTGCTTTCAGGGTTTTATTTTCTTGCAGTGATTTAAACACTTGAAATCTTTGCTTTGGGAGATAAATGCAGAACTTTGCATAAAACAAAAACAAAACTTTCTTTTTCACCTTCTTTCTAAAGCTTGTCCCAGGCTACTGATGTGAACGCACTTGGCCACTGAGGTGCAGAAGTGTCCTCTCTCTGGCTGCTTGCAGGAAGGAGGTGACACCCACACGGCAGAGGCCCTCAGCTCCTCTGCCTTCTTGGCCCCCAGAGAGCTCATTTCCAGCTTCACCTCCCAGCCCTGTGTGAGCTCAGCCCACACTTGCAGGTCAGGGTGCGTACGTGAGGCCCTGCTCATGCTGCGATAGAAACTTGAAGCACCCTCTATTTTCAGCCTGAGCAGCTGCCAGGTCTTCGCAGCCAAGTTGGTGGAGGCGGCTCTCCACGCCCAAGTTCCTGGTGTGAAGCATGAAGACAGCAGCTGAGGTCAAACCCTTCACGCTTTCTGGAAACTCCACTTCAGTGACATCTCTAAACAAACAGATACCTTTCCTTATGAACAAAGCCCACTGGGAGGACTCGCAGGGCTTCTGTGTCTTCTGAAGGTTTCTCTGAGGTATCAAGGTGATGGGGGGCAGGGGCTGGGGTCTCCCCCCACCCGGGCTCCCACAGCACACACGGACACTCAGTGAGGAGATGAGTGCGCAGAGTGTGCCGGGTGCTACCGAGGGCCCCAGCCTGGGCAGCAAGGTCTCCTCGAGACAGACTCAGGAGAGCCGATCTCTTCCCTCCCAGCCCTGATTCAGATATGACTCAAGTCACTGAAGAACCAGATTTCATTTGGAGTCATTTGCCCTCAGATGACTCCAAAAGAATGAGTGAAGGTCACCCTCAGAAACACGTGTGGGCCCACCTGTAAGGACCAGGCCAACATGGTCCCCCTCCCCCACCCCCCCTTGGCCCTCTGACGAGGTCACACCGCGCAAATGGAGGGCTCTGCGCTCCCCCTCGGAGGGCGTGAAGCCTAGCTCTTCAGCAGGGATGCTCCAAGCCCAGTCACGACGTACCTGGAGAAACAACCCAAGTTCCGCCCTAAAACCAAAGTTACGCTCCTTCTGGGGTGGTCGCCTCCCAACAGACGCTTGGGAGTTAGTTTGGCAGAACAGAAACTAGGTCCCGGCCGGGGCCAACCTAGCTTCCCATAAAAGGGAAGGGAAGCTTTGGGTGGGGTGGGAGGAAGTCGAGGGTTCATTTCAGGCTCGCACAGCAGAGAAAGCCGCCTCCTGGTGTCTCGGCCGCACCCTCCACAGTGCCTTCAGCACACTGAGTTGCCCAAGTGGCCTTTTTGGGCTATAGATCTTTGCCTTGCTCAGCTGAGAAAAATCAGGAGACAGTCAGTAGCAGAGACAGCAATGCGACAGAGCTGGCTCAGAGCCCAGTGGCCTTACCCCCACGACTCAGATGACCCAGCAGGTCTCTTTAGTGGCAAAGAGCTGTTCAGACTAAAATATCCCTGGGACCTCTGCAGCTGTGCTCAGCAACGTAATCATTTCTTTGAGTTGACTGAGAGTCTGGCTCCAAGGGCACACGGTGAGGTGAAGGACAGCCACCTGACTTGTGCTCCTGTGCCCTCTGACAACGAACGAAGGGGCAGAGAGCACCTCCCCCTCAGAAGCAAGAGGCCAGAAGAGACCGGGACAAAGGTCACACAGGTTAGCAACTTAACAACGCATCTTAAAGAACTAGAAAAGAAGAGCAAACCAAACCCCAAATTAGCAGAAGAAAAGATATAATGAAGACCAGAGCATAAATAAATAAACTTGCAACAAGAAAAACAATACCAAAGATCAACCAAATCAAATGTTGGCTTTTTGGAAGATAAACGAAATTGACATACCTTTAGCCAGACTAAGAAAAAAAGAGAGACGATCCAAATAAATAAAATCAGAGATGCAAAAGGAGACATGATGGGTGATGCCTCAGTAATTCCAAGGATCATTAGAGACCTCTGTGAGCAATTAGATTCCAATCAATGAGGAAGCCTAGAAGAAATGGATAAATTCCTAGACTAAGATCGTACAGCAGTAGGGGCTGGAGGTTGAAAGTAGACAGACAAACCCCACATCCACCAACTCCCAGTCTCATCCCTCACCCCATCGCCCTGCAGATGGTGGATACACATATGCAAGTCCCATCTTCCACGAGACTCCCTGCAGTCCAGCCAGATCACCTGTCCCCCTTTGGCTCACTCACTGTATAAAAATGCACCATCCTAACCCTGCAAAGGGACCTGCCAGCTGATGCATTAAGTAGGTTCTAAGGGCAGGAGCCAGACTTTTTAGCTTTGTGCCTGGGATAACATTTTGCAACCTCCAAGTTTTAACTCAAATAAATGTCGCCAGGGCTGAGGAGTTTGGGGGCAGGTAGGGCAGGAGACTGGCATCTCTTGGGAGGCTGTGTACTGTCTCCACGGGAGCAGGAGCGGACGCCAGGGACTCGTGGTTCCCAGATGCACAGGGGGCTGGTCCACCGACCCGGATCCCCTGTGGGTGTTTCTGACCAGCCTGAGCTCCTTTGCACCTAAGTGCGGCAGGCCCTGGAAGCCTCTTGAAACACTGAGCAAAATCTGCTGCCTGACACGTCCGCCCTGGCTGCCTGGCTGCTTTGCATGCCTGTGAGGCAGGCAGGCTATTTTGAGTGGATTTCATAACCCCCTTTGTAGCTGCTGCGGCTGCTGATTACACATGTGCTTCCAGCTCCGCTCCTGTGGTGAGAATGTTTACAGAGACCGGCGTGTTGTCAGAGAATGTAGAGAAAGCAGGATTGAGAGATTAGGAGCACAATTTCCATGTCTAGACACAGATCGCACAGCCAGCATCTGCTCCAATCAGGGTCCCCCGAATTCAGCAACTCGGGCTGATCACTCTCTGAACCCTTTTTCCATCCCCGAGAACCCGAGTATAAAGTTGCCAAGGTGGCAGCAGGGGCGAGGGGATTTGTTGGACACCCTTTCTGAGAGTAAATCCAGGGTGGATTTCTGAGTATCGTGGTAGAAAATGATCAAAGGATCAGAAAAAATCCCTGAACACCTGTGTAGACTTTTCTTTCCGTAACCCTAGACCTCAAGCCCAGTTCCAGCCTCGGGGACAGGCTGCCTCTCGCCATCTCCACTGGGAGGGTCACGTTCACCACTGTGCTGGAGGCTTCTTTACTAGTTTCAGTCTGCTTTCTCTTCTGCTCACCCACCTCCTCACCTTTGCTTCTCTCTCCCACCTGCACCCACTGTGCTCAAACTGTGTCAGAAACCTCTGTGCCTCCCCGATATTCGGCATTCCCACTTGAGCCCCTGCACCGTGGAACCCCCTCGTGAATCTCCGTTCCTTCGTTGCACGCCCCTTTGGTCCTGTTCTTTTCTCCAAGCCCCTCTCACTTCTCGCCAATCTGATGGCCTGTCACAGCTTCCTCGGGGCAGAGTCTGTGTCTGAGTTACTCTTGTTTCCAGCACAGTCTTCTTGGAGGGTGTTTCAAGAAAAATCATAGGATCCAGACCCAGAGACCAACTTTCTTCTTTTTCTTTTTTTTTTTGAGAGAAAGTCTCATTTGCTCACCCTCAGTAGAGTGCTGTGCCATTACAGCTCACAGCAACCTCCAACACTTGGGCTCAAATGATTCTCCTGCCTCTGCCTCCCAAGTAGCTGGAACTCTCTTGCTCAGGCTGGTCTCGAACCTGTGAGCTGAGGCAATCCACCTGCTAAGCCTCCCAGAGTGCTAGGATTCCAGGTCTGAGCCACTGCACCCAGCCACCAACCCTGTTCTTAACCCCACACCCAGCTCCTGCCAGTCCAGTCCAGAGTCCTGGGACCGGGGATCCAAGGTGCTTGATCAGGGGAGTGTGATCCCCATCCTTCTTTGGAGGCCCTTCTTTGGAGGCCCACCCACTGCTGGGTGATGGGAGTGGCACCCAGGACAACCCCTGCCATTGGGCTCTCAGCCCACATTGGCCCAGGTGTGGAACACGGCAGTGACCCAGCATCTGCCTTGCTCTGGTTTCTCGAGGTCACTTCTGCTCAGCAGGACGTTCCCAGCTCCTTTCAGGTGGCTGTGCCAGTGCCAGGCACTTCAGGGGGCAGAGACACAGACAGTGGAAAGGGGCAGAAAAGCTGAAGGGCTGCGTGCCCACAGTGTCTCTCTCTCCTGACATTTAAGGAGAATCCCCAATTCCTACAATTTTACCCTCCCACTTCCTTCTCACTTTCTGGAAAAAAGATGATGGGGTCCAAACAATAAAAGAAAGGAGTGGAGGTGTGGAGGAGAGAGGAAGGGGCTGTGGGCTGGTGTGTGCAGGCCCCGCGTGGCTTCCACAGGCTGGAGGACTGAAACGAGACCAGTGAGATGCAGCTACATGGCTTAGGAGCTGGATCCTGCTTAATATTGAGACAAACCCTCGCCAATAATGAATTCTCTTCAAAAAAAAAAAAAATATATTTACGGCTCGGCGCCCTTAGCTCAGTGGTTAGGGCACCGGCCACATACACCAGGCTGGTTGGCCTGCTAAACAATGACAACTACAACAAAAAAAAGTAGCCTGGCATTGTGGCGGGCACCCACAGCTACTTGGAGGCTGAGGCAAGAGAATCGCTTAAACCCAAGAGTTTGAGGTTGCTGTGAGCTGTGATGCCACAGAACTCTACTAAGGGCGACATAGTGACTGTCTCAAAGAAAAAACAAAATTTAGCTACATCTTTACAGACCTGTGTTGCTTTAGATATGGTTCCACACAAAACCCAAGTCCTATGGCCCTACTCTTCACAAAACAGGGAAGGACGTGTTTGAACTCCTTGCTACCTTTCATGTGGGATGACAATCATCAGTTGGAAGTCATGGTGTCCAGGGTCGCTCTCTTGATTTCTACATCCCTGGCTTCTTCCCTTTCCGCCTCCCCGAGGAGACTAGAAGCGGAGAAGGCAGTTCCTTGAGGACAGGCAGGGTTTTGATCCACATGGTGAGCCCAAACAGCTTCATAATAAATGATCATTAAATTGAGAATCCGCTAAACATCTTCTATGTCGTGAGCTCACAAGATTATGTCATATAAAAGCAATACGAGAACCCGTTTCTGGGGTCTCCCTATCCTGAGCTCCTATCTGCTTTCCAAACATGGCCTATGAGCATTCCATCTATTCTGTGAGCTCCACTCTAAATGCACAATATTTCCTGAATGCCACCATATATTAATTTTCAAAAGAGAAAAATACGTGCATACAAGAGACCGAATATAACAGTGAAATTCTGAGTCCTTTTTGAAAATTTCCAATCTGTATCTGATTCAAATTTTCTGTATTAAACATGTAGCTTCCCCCTAGAAAACACTTTTCGAAAAGGCAAGAAAAGTAAGGTCAGCTGCATTTGGATGATAGGGTAGATAAGTCTTTCTAGGACAGGGGAACACCCTGAAGATCCTGAAAAGCCCTCACGGGGGAGAAAAATATTCAAGAAACCACTCCCCTGCTCACCATGGCAACCTTCCTAGCAATTACAGAACATTCTGTGCTGGTGGGTCAGCTGGTGTACAACAGAGAGCAGATTTGCTCTTCCTCCAGTAAAGAAAACATTTGTTGTTAATTACATAGACCTATGAACTTCTCCAGCCCCAAAGAACGATTGCCCCTCAGTATGACTGCAGCAAAGTTCTTTGTACCTTTGACTTTTCTCACTGTCCACTTTGCATGGCCTCAACTCATAGTGAAAGACAAGACAACTGAAACTGAAATTAAAAGATATAAATCCATTTTATATCTGGACCTGGCTGTACCATTTACTAGCTCAGGTAGAATGGGTACGTCATTCTTCCTTTTCAAACCTCACTTTACCTGCAGTTCAAGGAATATTGTACAATAAGGGAAATTAAAGGAAAAGGAAGGGAAAAGTCAGAACCAAGAAAGATTGAAAGAGCAAATAAGCTCTCCAGGAGGGTTGATAATTCTTTTGTTTTTGAACATCAGTTTGCCTGTGCATTCACAGACATCCATTCCTGTTGTTACCCAGCGTTTTCCCACTGATCTTCCTTTTGGACGTTACCCTACTAATCTGGAGAGTAGCCACCCCTTCTGCTATGGACATCAAAGGGATGCTGAGCCGATCAGAAGCTTCCTCTAGGACTTGAATCTGGGGTCCCAACATCATGAAGGTAACTGGACACCTTACTCCACTTGGTCCGGCAGTATGAGAACCATTTTTTGTGATCTATGCAGAACTTGTTTGGCTCCTATCTGCTGTCCCAACATGGCCTGTGAGCATTCCATCTGTTCTGTGAGCTTCACTCTGAATGTACAACATTCCTTGAATGGCAGGTAAAGTGAAATTTGAAAAGGGCTTGTCCCATGTTCCAGAGCTAGTCCATGAGACAGCCAAGCCCCAAACGTGTACTCGTGTTTTGACTTAACTATTCTTTTTTTAAAAAATTCCTCTTTTCTGCTTAAGACAGACAGAATCAAGTTCTGGGGTTTGCAACCTAGAACTCTGGCTGATTCATAGGGTAAAAATAGAAACATGATCAGTTACCCAGTGCTTGTATTTAAAAGGGATGTAGATTGTAGACAATTTCCTCACAAGAGACAAGACTTTTTTTGGTACCAAATTCAACAAGTAATTTCTCAAAGTAGAATAAATATGGAGAATGGCATTAAGTAGCACAATAGACCATGTGCCTGTGATGACCAGATACTCTGATAGCCAGGAGCTTGGTGTTTTATATCATGTTTATCTGCTCCTTGTTCATTATAGTACTCCCAGTATGTTTTCGCGGAATAGAGGAATAAATGAATGAGGTAACTTTCTAGCACCTATTCCCAGCTCATATTCTCAATTAATGATTAGCTGCTTTTATCTAGGAGAGATATGGGACTTTCACAATAGCACCTAAGACCTTTTTCTTCCTCAATTCCTACACCCACCACGAGCATTTCGTGATTACCCACCCGAGGAGCACCTTCCCTAACTCCTGATTCCTCCTTCTTCCCCTCTGACAGTAAGTATCAACCTGCCAGAAATTATCCTTTGTGCTTTAGTCCCTTCCATTCTCCTGGTACAAAGTCAAATGAGGGCGCTGACTTGAGTGAGCAGGAGGCCTGGAGCTTACCCCTGAGGATGCACAGAGGGCACCGTGGACGTTCAGAGTGAGAAGAGCCCGTGGGCAGGACTAGGCAGGGTAGGGCTGGGATCCTCTGCCCCCCCAGCCAGACCAACGATAACAGAAGTGTGAACATAACACACTCCATAAGGCCTGCTTTTATCCAAACCCGTTGCTTAAGCATGTTTTCTCTTTCTGTATTGACTCATGTTGATAACAAAATTCCTGTTTTCCTAAACTTCTCATTTAAAGTGTTGAGACTGTGAATCTTAAAAATACTATCAATGGGCCAGGCAGAGTGGCTCATGCCTA
The DNA here is from genome assembly GCA_963573935.1 of Arctocebus calabarensis. Taxonomy (NCBI): domain Eukaryota; kingdom Metazoa; phylum Chordata; class Mammalia; order Primates; family Lorisidae; genus Arctocebus; species Arctocebus calabarensis. Next base: position 12,068 of record CAUYON010213791.1, read on the forward strand.
TCATCCCAGCACTCTGGAAGGCCAAGGCAGGAGGATCTCATGAGTTCAGGAGTTTGAGACCAGCCTGAGCAAGAGAGAGAGACCCCAGATCAACTAGAAATAGAAAAATTAGCCAGGCATTGAGGTGGGTACCTGTAGTTCCAGCTGCTGGAGAGACTGAGGCAAGAGGATCACCTGAACCCAGGAATCTGAGGTTGCTGTGAGCTAGGCTGATGCTGTGGCACTCTAACCTAGGTGACAAAGTGAGATTCTGTCTCAAAAAAAAAAAAAATTGAACCAATGACCTAATAATATCTTCCACAGAAATGTGACAGTGAACTTACTAGTATTCACTCCATGTGGTCTTGGTCTGGAGTCACAGGGGACATTAGATTCCTGACACAGTTACAACTCCTCAGACACCAAGAAAGCATGGACATAGCATTTTGGAAGTGAACAGTACTGTCACTCCCTCCCTCCAGTCCCATCCCCTCCCAGTTTCTGGGACAAGCCTTATGCAGGTGGGGAGAGCAACTCTTCAAACCCAGCCAGACCCGGTGACCCAGTGTCCTACCAGGGCAGGAACCCGCCACACCACAGCCCCTGCTCCTCACTGAGAAATAGGAAGAAACAGCAACTCCTAGTTTGGCCTGACGCCAAGCTCCATACGTCGTCCTAAGGTTTCTTTCACCCCCAACGCAAAGCAGCGTGGTCACTGCTGAGTGGCTAGAGAAGCAACAGAAGCAATTCAGCTTCGTAGGATCTGCTGGTCCTATCAAAGGAGGGACTTCCCCATCCCCCTATTACAGGGGCAAATAAAAGTGTGTCTCAGCAACATGAGGAAAGGATCACAGAGAGTCTGAATCAAAGTCCAGTGTCATCTCAGCTCATCAGCATTTCCATGGCTGGTGGAGTACTGTCCACCTTGAGTTGAGTCTTGCTCACCATGTCAAGGCCAATGTCCAGGAGAATTTGGCCAACTATTGTGAAAGGGAGGTGGCCAGCCAGAGCAAGGCACCATCCACAGTCTTCCGTAGAACCTCAAGGGTTAAACCCTCTGCTTTTCCTATTAAGTAGGTGTTTCCACAGAAATTTACATGTTCGGCCTCAGTCCATAGACTAGGACTTTGTTTTGGGGGGGAGGTTG
>CAUYON010213796.1:0-19684 GCA_963573935.1 Arctocebus calabarensis
GAAACGGAGAGAGCTTCTCTCTCCCCACTAGAATTTTCTCCCTCTAACAGATGCCTTAATGTTTTCTGTATTCTTTTCTTTCTTTTCTGTGAATAAATTCTGTCTTACAAAAATTAAAAAAAAAAAAAAAAAAAAAAAGAAAACAAAATACTGGCTACTTTCTTCCTTCATAAGAACTCACTCTTGACTATCCACCACCCCCCAACCCCCATCCTACCATCACCTATTGCACATTTTAACCCTTCACCTTCTCTCTCTTACTCAGCCTCATCAGGACACAGAAGTCTTACAATAAGCCCAGCTTTGCACTAAATGCTTATATATATGCTTATATATGTGTATTCACCTCATTTAATACTCATGACAGGACTGAGGTACGTAATGCTACCCTAGAGATTTCAAATTCATGCCTGTTTTGTTCCAAAGCCCATATATGAAACCCCTACAAATAGCCAACAACATGATATTGATTAAACATTCACTTGATATTAAATGACGGAAGTACCTCATATAGACATGTTGCTTCCACATTTTGACATGCACACATGGAACTGAATAGAAAACCAAGAGATGAAACCAGTTTCTACTTGTCATCTGATCCTTGATAAACCAAATAGAAGCACACAGTGGGGAAAAGAATCCCTATTCAACAAATGGTGCTGGGAGAACTAGATAACCACATGTAAAAGACTGAAACTTGACCCACACCTTTCACCACTTACAAAAATTCACTCAATGGCTCGGCGTCCATAGCACAGTGGTTACAGTGCCAGCCACATGCACCAAGGGTGGCAGGTTCGAACCCGGCACAGACCAGCTAAAACAACTGTTAACAAAAAATAGCCAGGCATTGTGGCAGGCGCCTGTAGTCCAGCTACTTGGGAGGCTGAGGCAAGAGAATCACTTAAGCCCAAGAGTTTGAGATTGCTGTGAGCTGTGACACCATAGCACTCTACCAAGGGCTACATAGTGAGACTCTGTCTCAAAAAAAAAAAAAAAGAAATTTTGACTCAAGATGGATGAAAAACTTAAATCTAGAGCTGGGCATGGTGGTTTACGCCTATAATCCCAGCACTCTGGGAGGCTGTGGTGGGTGGACTGCCTGAGCTCATAGGTTTTAAACCAGCCTGAGCAAGAGCAAGATCCGGTCTCTAAAAATAGCTGTGCATTGTTGTGGGTGCACATAGTTCTAGCTACTCGGGTGGCTGAAGCAAGAGAATCGCTTGAGCTCAAGAGTTTGAGGTTGCTGTGAACTGTGATGTCACAGCACTCTACTGAGGGAGACAAAGTGAGACTGTGTCTCAAAAAAAAAAGACTTTGAATCTAAGACACAAAATGATAAAAATCTTAGAAGAAAGTGTGCAGAACACTTGATGATTTTTGACTGGGGAAAGATTTTATGACAGAGACTTCAGCAGCCATCGCAACAATAACAAAGATTAACAAAATTAATTAAGCTGAAATGCTTCTGCACAGCTAAGAACACAACAAATAAAGGAAAAGATAACCTTCAGAATGGGAAAAGATATTTGCAGGGTATGAATCTGACAAAGAGTTGATACTAGAATCGACAGAGAACTCAAATATATCAACAATAAAACAGTAAACAATCCCATCTACCACTGGGCAAGAGATATGTATAGCCCCTTCTGTGATGAAGACAGACAAACAGCTACCAAATATTTGTAAAAACAATTATCGTGCCTCATCATTAAGAGAAATCCAAATCAAAATCACGCTGAGATATCACCTAACCCCAGTGAGAATAGCCCACGTCACAAAGTCTCAAAGCTGCAGATGTGGAGAGCAGGGTCTAGCTCTTGCTCAGGCTGGTCTTGAATTCCTGAGCTCAAGCAATCTGCCCACCATGGCCTCCTAAGAGTACTAGGAGTACAGGCATGAGCCACCATGCCCAGCTTTTTCCCTTTTCCTCCTTTTTCAAAAAATCTTCTTGGAATAAACAAGTATTGGCCAGGTGTGGTGGCTCATTCCTGTAATCCCAGCACTCTGGGAGGCCGAGGTAAGTGGATCACTTGACTTCACCAGTTCCAGACAAGCCTGAGCAAGAGGATTGCTTAAGCCCAAGAGCTTGAGGTTGCTGTGAGCTATGATGCCACAGCACTCTACTGGGAGCAAGAAAGTGATACTCAGTCTCAAAAAAAAAAAAAAAAGAAAGAAAGATAAAAGATTAACAAGTGTTGCTTTTGTGATTGATAAAATGATAAACAAAACAGCAAAATATAGAGTCATGAACATGAGTGAAATGGACAATATTACCACTAATGGCAGAATTCACCGTTGTCTTTTCAATTAGGAACATTATGCCCAAGAGAAAACTAGGCTAAAATTTTGTAGGAAAATTGTAGGCATGCCTAAAATTACTGCGATCAAATATGATAACCCTTCAGCACTTGAAAGGACAGAGAAATGAAACACAAATGCAAAGATACTATTTTGGTGGCATGTACAAAATTTTAAATTTATTTATTATGATGCTTGCATTTGTATAAATAGAGAGAAGAATATACTCCCACTCATAAACACATCTTCCTATATAGGCCTGAAAGATTTCTGAAAGTATTCACAAAGAAACGGTAATATTAGTTGCTTCTAAGGTAGTAAGCTGGATCCATGAAGGACCAGGGCTAAAGAGACTCTCCATTTGTATTCTATTAGCATTTAAATTCTGAACCAAGTGTATGTACTACCTACTCAAAATAATTTTAAAAATGAACAATAAACACCACATCAAGAGAAAAACTTAAAACAATGATATTGTTTTCCCACTAAATAAAAATGTCTGAAAGACATGTTAAATAACTTAAATATCTGCTATTTTACGTAATAGTTTGTCAAAAAATATCTTGTATTTCCATACTGGCTTTCTTGCCAAATGACGTCAAAATGTCTGTTTTAGCAAATAAAACAACGAAATTCATTTACTTTCTTGATTTGACTTTAAAAATCTTTAGGAGAAAATTTAAGAGAATCACTGCTGCATCCATATACGTACTTTCTACACATCTATTTTTTTTCACATCCTTTCTACATCTATTTTTAAAATGTAAAGAACAAGTTATGTTATATAAAACAAAATTTTAAAAAATTATATCTTCCTGTCTGTTTAAAAATTAAATGGAAAAAAAAAATCTGAAAGGAAAAGTAGCATTGCCCGGCCATAGAAATCATCTCAACTCAACAGCAATTCCTGTAAGAAACGAAAGAAAGAAAACAAAGATGCGGAAAAATCAATGAGACACTGCTACTCTAGACACAAGAGGGAGAATATAGAGAAGATGATGTGGAGTCAAGGAAGCAGGAAATCAAATGCAAATGTGAATTATAGGAAGCTATATAACAGACTTTGAAGCAGGTCAGAGTGTTACTCAAATAATTATTCTTTTTACTAGTGGATACAATATCCAATCACCTCACAGCTACCTGTGTTTGTCAGCATGAAGCTGACATATCATTAGAGTACCCAACTAGGACACACATACCCTGGCTCTGGCCCATCAGGTAGAATTCCCTGGGGAAGGAAAATCAGAATAAATGGGGTGACTGACATGACTTATTTCTTGTCCATGTTTTCCCTATTCCAAAACAAACAGAAATGACAATTAAAGCAGGTAGAGAGTTTTAAATGTACCACAATATTATCTAGCTTGGAAAATTCTGAATATTCAAGAGAACCTGAGCCCAAGAAGAAACTGGGACCATCAAGCAAATAATAAGTGGACCTTGTTCAGAAAGAAGCTAACACTGTTAACTCTGGTATTAAACCAAGCTTCATGTTGCTGGGCGGAAGAACAGAAGCAAGGGGGGAAAAGAGCATTTAATAAAATTACTTTTTTTTTTGTTGAGGCCAGAAAGGTCTCAGAGATCTACTGCTACAGCCAAGTGAAACATTAAGGCAGACAGTGTACGTATTGGAAAGTGAGAGCTACTACAAGCTCAGTATTTTGACATGGTTCATATTGAAAGTCTAAGAACCTTTGAGAAGGGGATGGAAAATGGAAGGAAGAGAGAAAGGAGAAAAAAAGAAGGATAGTTGAGAAAGAAGAAATAAAATAAGAAGGTTAGACAGACAGAAAGAAAGGAAGGGAAACTTTGTGACTGTGAAGCAGAGGATATGAAAGACTATCAATACCACGCTCAGTCTCTGAATGGTGAAAGAGACATAATAAATCTCTCTAGACTTAGTGATCTTATTACCATTTGCCCCTTGGAAAGCTATGATTAACTACCACTAAAGCAGAAATACCAAAGAACAGCAACATGACTCATCTTTATCTTTCATCTTCGAAAGCTCTTCCATGCTGTGGAGTTCAAACTGCACACTGCTTTTCTTCCACACTGCTGGCAGCAAGCAAACTCTACCACTGGCAATGGGAGAAACTGGGAGAAAATGTGAAAAAGCACCTGGCTAATGTCAGTCATTCTGATGAAGTTTGATTCCTAAAGCCATTATTTCAAAATTTAGGGAACCAACAAATGATGGAGAGAAACAAATACCCGTCCTCAAATGGGAACAAACTACTTGAAACAAGTCCATAAGAAGGAGAAAAGAGGTCCTCATTCCAATAAATATCTGGACTGTAACCCAAGCATAGCCATCTCAACATTTCAGATAAAAAGATATGCTTTGACCATAACTCAGTGCTTGACCATAACAGAAGCAGAGGTGAGGAAGGAATGAATTCAATTTCCTAACTGGGAAACAAAAGGAGGGGTGTGTCAGGTATGGTAGATAATTAAAGCCATTCTACAAAAGCAGTAAAGATTTATTAACACTCTAAACAAACAGGCCTCTAACATTCTATTCATAGTAAGTACAAAGAACCGCCCATGGACATAAGACTCCAGTCTGTGAGTGACACACATTCAACACATCAGGTGATATTTAAAATGAGAACAAATCTTTGATTCAAAACAATTAAACTTTTAGAAATTAAAAGTAGGTCAATGAATGCAAAACAGGGCAACAAATCATAAACAAAAGATTCCTAAACAGATTCCTGGAGACTGCCAATCTCTTCCCTTTTTAGAGCTGAGTTAACTAAGGGCCAAAATACACACAGAGTGAGGTGAACAACAACTAGAGCAATTTAGGTCCAGGGCTCCAGGCTCCTGAGCTTTTCTAACTCCAGCCTTTCCTGTGGGGGTGAGGCCAGCATCCTGCAATGGAAATTCACCTCCATTCACCTTCCTTGAGAGTCAAAACTAGTAAAACTGTATACTTTTAAGTAAATATTGTTACATCACAGTCTGATTAGAGATGCCAGGCTGACTAATACAGCCTTCCTGGATCTTTCAGTAAGATCATCTTTTTAGAGAATGATAAAGATCCCTTTAGATTTTCTAAATTAACAAAATTAGAAATACTAAAAGAAATGAATCCATCCCAAGTATAAGAATTTGAACATCTACATTCTTCAACTGCATTTCTTCCTGTCCTTGAAGTGACAGAGATGTCCCAACTCTTCATTTTGATGTAGTCTGACAAACTGTGGACAAGGCTGGTCTGCATTTAAGGTGCTATATCGTCCATTTCCATTCTGCAGAACTTAGATAGTCCCACCCAATCTGCCCTGCCCAAAATTATTATAATGCAGCTGCCTGCTTAAATTCCCTCCCTGTACTATTATACATAAGGAATCACGGCTATCAAAACATTGTCCCCATTCCGTAAATGAAGAAACAAAGGGATCATGAACAGGCAGACCATACATACACTTGCCATGTTTTCTCGGGTGTCATGATCTAACCAGGAAGCTAATGAAGCCTTTGCAGCTCTCTACTGAATGTGGTACCATCTCACCAAATCATAGTCACCTAACTCGTAATCAAGGACCAGGACACGCCTATGGTTTTCTTCCTTTCTTTTTTCCATTCCTTATTTCTCCTTTCCTTGAATGTATTTCATAAATACACAGGGGCTAAGGGTGGTTAGAAATGAGGCCTGCTGGGGAGAAGTCAGGTGTTTAACTGCCACCCATTTCAAAATGTAGAGCATCAAAGTATATATGATAAGTTCTAAAGGACTAGACTCAGCAGCAACCAGGCAGGCAAACAGGTACAGCACACAGGCAGACATGGCAAAATAAAGCAAGGCACTGACTTATTTACTTCCACTTCATTTGCACTACTATTGGGGAATGGGAACATTATGAATCTCAAGTTAATGGAGAGATGAAACAGCAGGGCACAGTCAGGGTTTATCAACCTTCCGTCAGAATTAATAGTGGGGAATTCAAGCCAAAAAATATTAGTTTATTGCTTATTAGTTGAATAAATTCTTCTGTGATTTTTAAGAAGAAGAAATTGTAAATTTTTCGCAATCTCAATTATGGGGGTAAAAAAACCTCATAAAGGTCTATAGCACTAAGGAGCGACCCCTCAGGCTGCCCCATGGAGTCTTCCAACATCAGCCAAACCATGCGTTTGAAGCCTAACTACACCAGGCATCAAGCATGCTCACAATCAAATGAAGCGATGAGCTAATAAGTGTAATCCATAAATAGCAAAACCTAAGAAAAACATACATAGCTTAGCTGTAAGATTTGGTTTGTGTTTCAGTCAGAAAGTACTATGCCTAAAGTTTCCTCGAATTGGGGCTCCAAGTCCATATTAGAATGAGAAAATTTTAAAAACAGGTGACAAGAAAACCTTTTCTCTAGCTCAGAGCTACATGGTGAGCTCAGTATATCCTAATCATTCTTGTAACAAATACTCCTAATCGTTCTTATAACAAAGCAAAGGACAAATCCCACCACTTCTAAAAAGGCTTACCAAGAACCTTAATTTGGTTCTTCTCAACATCAGGGCAAAGTCTCAGGGACTGTAAGCTAAGGAAAACACAAGACAGAGCTTAGACATGGGAACTACTGCTACAGAAATGATGACAAAATTATAGGAGGACAAAGAATGCCGGACTTTGCATGTGGGGGCCAGGAATACAGAATCAGGGTAAGCTTCTTAACAGAAAAACAAGTGTGAAGGCAAGAAGCTGTGAAATGGTTTGGCATGTCCATGGAATGGTGAGAAGTTCTCTGTGCGACATTATGTGGAGAAGAGAGTGGGAAATAAGACTGAAAATTGAAGCAGGATATTCACTTAAAATTACAACATTTTATACACAGCTGTCTTTCTTTTGTTTTAATACTCACATATGGAGTTAGGATTGTTTTCTGCAGGCAACTAGGTATCACTAGAGCTTGTGATATAATCAGGACTATGCATTCTGAAAGCAACTACCACAGCAATGTGCAAGATGGCACAGACTAAAAGGAATGTTAAAATAAAGTTGTAATAATTGACATGAGAGATTATGAACACAGAGACTAAAAGAGATCTGCTGGAAAACAACACAAAAAGCAGGATAACTAGGCAGAATTTGATATCTGGTGAATTTGGTTAATTGGAAGACTGGAGTAGAGGTCAAGAGATGACTGGCTCTGAAGCTTAGCACAATAGATGGATGATGACTAACAAAGATCAGCAACAAAGCCGAGTCAGTTTGTAGGTAGAGGAAAAAAAAAAAAAAAATCACACGGAAACCCTAAACTTTATTTTGGACTTCACAGATGTTGGCTATCTACTGCAATCTGTAGGTGAGTATCTAGTAATCCGCAGCTGGAAAGAGAGATTTGGAAGCAGAGAAAGAAGACAGGAGTAGAAATATTCATGAGTAAAAGTCAGCAGTATGTCTGGTAGCTGAGGCCATTAAGTACATAAGGTCACCCAGCAGGAGAGACCTCTCTTATCTATGAAAGATAACCATGATCTGTACAATTCACATTAATATTAATCAAATACTGCCAAGTGACACATTTTTGTTATCTTACCATTTTTCTTATTCAAATCTGTTCCTATTCAACTTCTCACATGACAATCTTACTGTAAGACAGACTCTAAGCAATTTATGACAGAGATATTTTATTCATTTTTATTTCACCCCAACAACGATATAAAGTATTAGTTCTAAGAGAATAGGCTCTATCCTTAATACCTAGACCATAGTTTGGCATAGATTAGTTGCTCCAAAAATATTTGCTAAATGAATAAAAGAAATGAGTTGGTTTCACTAGGCTACCTATCACATGAAGGCCTTAACTTGCGCATGACTGAAGCTTCAAGGACTGAGTCCTAAAGAGAATAAATATACCAACTACTGACATTTATTTTCAGAGTTGACTAACTGCTCATCAGCCCTGACCAGATCAGTACAGTAAAGTCCACTTACAAAAACTAGAAGAGGTGAAAAGGTGAAGTTGAAGAAAAAAACACCTAATCGAAAAATGCCCAACTGAAGAGAAAACCTGGGATTTCTACAGCTATTGAACATTGAAGAAAAATCCTGGGATTCCTATAGTTACCGAAGGAAAGTCCTACACAGTTCCCCATGTAAGCTCCAGTCTCACTGTAAGCAGCCAGAATGTTAGAGACGGTGTTTCAGAAGACAGGCTTGCGCTAATTATGCCTAATGTTCTATTCATCAACCTTGAATGGGATGAGCAATGCTCATCAAGAGCTACTGCCAGGAATGTTTTCTCCCAGGGTGTGTCATGTTTCAAAATGCTAATTACTAAAGTAGAAGTGATGGAGGCCTGATGATTAGTATGGCCATGAGACAGGGCAGTTTCTTAAGTGGACATCAGCACTCATCCTTCAAGGAAGGAAAACAGGACAACAGTCTTGGGGTGAACTAACTGACAAAACTGGAAATGTACATGATTGTATCAATTCCTCTGCATCAACTGTCAGCTGGTCTGGAGGAGGGAATGCATTACCATCCAGGAGGAATATTGACAGAAAGAATTAACACAAAAGAAGCAATAGGCAGGGAATCAGAGAAGACAGAACTCTGACTTTACCAGATACCATCCCAGAGATTACTTTAGCAAAAGAATTACTGAAGTATAAACCCAGAAATTAGAAGTCTGGCCAAGGGTTAAGTGACCACATACAAAAGGAATCTAAGTTGCTTTCTTACCGTATTAAGTTTCTAAAGCTGCCATAACAAAATACTATAAATTGGATAGCTTAAAACAACAGAAATTTACCCCCTCGAAGTTCTAGAAGCTTTTAAGTCTAAAATCAAAGGGTAGACAGGGCCATTATACCTCCAAAGGCCCTAGGGAAGTGTCACCCCTGGCTTCTTCCTAGCTTGGGTGCCTATCGGCAATCACTTTTCACAATCCTCTCCTGGCTTACAGGTGAATCACTCCAATCTCTACTTCCATTGCCACATGGGCTCCCTCCCTCTGTGTCCAATGTTCTTCCTATAAGGACAGTGGTCATTGACTTCAGGGCTCACAATAACCCAGTATCAGTAAGTTTTTAAATAAACTAATTACATCTGTAAAGACTTATTTCCAAACAAGGTCCCATTCTAAGGTTGCAGAAAGTATACTGGAGGGATGCTATTCAACCCACTACACATACCACCAGAAAGCCTGAAATAGTCATGGAATAGAATTGCTACATTTTAGGAATACCTGAAAATTGGCCAGAAAAAAAGATAACCACATAAGTGAAAGTAAAAAAGGGCAACTCTAGTTAACAATGAAAGAACTTCTTCTGATAAAAACAAAGTGTCACTCAGACTTTAATTAAAACAAGGAGCCCATATTTTTAAATTTATAACTGCATGACCTCAATTATGAAGATGTAGTTTCAAAATATCATTTCCATCATGCAGTTATAAAAAGCTGACAAAATTTAACATTGGAATCAATGTAGACACTTGTGTATCCTATCTTCTCATATAGGCATAAATTATTCTTACCCTTGGGAAAGAAATATTCAAGCAACCTAAAGGATTAACCCAACCTTACTCACCATAATAGGCAACACAGAAAGAAACCCGGGAGTGTCGGTGCTCCCAAGTTGGACTATTTCTGAATGATGCATGTTATAATCATGTATTATTATGTTATCCCTACATAGACCCTTAGAGCAGATGAAACCACTCATATTACAGAGAAAAAATATTGAAAAAAGATAGCAAGTCCGGTTTCTTTTCCATATGAGCACATCTCTATCCATTCTTGCTTTATACTCTTCTACAACTTAAAGATATTCTGTGCAATATCAAGCCCAAGCTCAAAAGAATCTATTCTCTGTAAACCAAGAGGTATAGGAAGTTGGAAGATTTGCAATTCAGCACTTTTTATAGGGTTTTTTGGCACATAAGGGTTATTTTTAAAGTGGGGAAAAAAGCCTGTCCTCTCCCTACCCCCAAACACAGCTGAGCTGATTCAGCACAAACCTCCCCCTAAAATAAAATCTCAGCTTGCAGAGAATAAGCATGGAAAGTTCCAGCCCCAAGGACGACATTTCAGACATCTAGCTAAGAAGATCAGAAGTGGGTGGCTTAAGACCAGTCAACCACAAATCACGTTATAAATACAAGAACTTTCACCAGAAAACTACGAGCAACTTGGGAGTCCAAGGTAGAAAATCTTTAATGTTATGCAAAATAATAAGAGTATTACCCAGAGGTATGAGAATCTCAAGGATTCTAGTAGCTAATCAATCATTTCCTACAGGTGAGCATACGGAGAACTCACCAGAAATGCAGTTGAAAACTCTATAGTTTCTTCATTTAACTTAAGAGATGCTTTCTGAAGAGGATATTATAATATACATCACACAAACAACACATTTCCCCAAGAGGTATGTGCTCAGCTCAACACCCTGATGGCCCCCAAAGTGCAGAGGTTCACAATCCACAGACAAAAACAAAAAAAGAGGCTGCAAGAAGAAAGGTACCTTGCTGAGTTTCCAGCAATGGGCAACTCCACAGTCATTCTTCTGTTCAACCTTCACCAAACAAGGGAGCTAATGACTCAAGGTATAAAAGATTAGCAACATCCCTAAAACTCAAAGGGTAAAGGGCATATATATAATAAACCGTGTTCTCCAATACATACTGAAACACTTCTATTATGCTCTATCTACTCTTGTTAGAAAAAGGAATGGTCAGAAATTATAAGTCATTCAAAACATCTCTTAAATTTGGTAAATGTATTCAATCATTTACTGAAAAAATTTGCAGCCACATTGATGGTAACAGCTGGCACTGAGAAGGCAAGGACAAGCAACCTTGTATACACCTGTCAATTTAAATCACAATGCATTCACAACCTTAGGGCCTATTTTGGATCATTAATGTAAAGGACTTTTCCACAGTGTGAAAGAATCAAATTAATATGAAATGAAAAATGTGGAGATGGCAAAAGGGATATGTTCATAAAATCCAAACTAAAATACATCAGAGGTAATTAAGAACAAGAAGCTTTGTACTCAACACAGCTGATCAAGAAATACACTGCAACAGACAGAACTTAAAAGTGTTTCTAATAAAAAGGACAACCCTGTTAAACAGCCAGAAAGAAGGGTGGAGTCCTCAGGAGAGCTCTGTGCCCTTGAAGAGCTCACACTAGCTGAGTGAAAAACTGCTCCTGCTAAGCAATGTTACTCCTAGTACCATCAGAGATCTGTCCTTGTACAGTGGAACAAGTATATAGAGTGCGCCTTCACTTCTCTCTGACTCTGGGCCAAGATAAAAAAGCAAAACCTGTCCTTCCTTTCTCCCTGACACTCCCAGAACTTCCATCTATACCAAAGGATTGAAGAGAAAGGGAAATCAAGCTTCAACATAGGTTTAGCAATGTTACCTATGATCTTTCATTGTCTGTCTAACTAGGAGCAGAACATGTAATCTGACACTGGTTTCTCTGAAGAATAATTTAATGAAACACCACCTCAGAGGGACACCTCAAAGACTAATGAGATAATGTCTAGAGGGCTGAAAGCATTATGAAGGCAGACACACGGTGCTGTTACTGCCTGCTGAGAGATGTAGACTAGGACAAGGCAGCTGAAGAATCAACTTCATGTAGCACGCACAGTATATATTTTACACTGGAAGAGACATTATTCCCAAAAAGTATCTGGACCTTTCTCGATGGTCTTTGATTCAGCACAGGAATTTAAAGCATTATTATTTGGGTTAAGTACTTAATTTCTGTGGGCTCTGGTTTCTTTATCTTGTAAAGACAGAACAATATGTAAATCTTGCCAGGTGGAGGTGAAATTTAAAAATGAAAACAATGCTTAGAGTTCAGTGCTTACCACAAACTCAATAAATGGCAGTCCTATCCTTTAAAATATAAAGACATTATTGAAAGTGCTTAAAAAATAAAAAACAGATTCAGTCTCATTCACAGAACAAATCTGAATGGTACGAAAATTATACAAAGGTGGCCCCAAATTACAAATGAACCACATCTCCTAAAGGTCACTTAGACATTTAGATTATTTTGTTCCATAGAAACAAGGCTATAAAAAGTAGCTGGGTTGCCAACCTAACTCACAGAAGCACATTTACCCAGAATAGAGATAATATCATTACCTAGAATATTAACTTTTCCCTGATTGATTTCAGACTACTGAAATGAGGAGGCTTCCTTACCCTGATTCTTGAGGGAAAACCAGTAAGGTGGCTACAGGAATTCAAGCCAGAAGAAATAAAAGCAAGGTTTCAACAGTACAGTGGAAGAGGAGGAAATGTTCAAACATATCCCCTAGGCCTTAGTGAGAGACTGGAATAACAGGGTGTCAAAGATGTTGACAACAGATAATGGAGTAACTCCCCAAACACTGAAGGAGACCCAGTTGTCTGCTAGATGATCATGACTTTAGTCTTGGACATGCTGGATTTATATTCCGGTTGTATACACAGAGATCATTTATATCACCATACCCCAAAAGTATATACCTCAGAAAAGATAGATTTTGAAAAGAGACAAACAATCTAAAGCCATCTGGATTTGAAATAACTCACTAAATGATTTACAGCCCCCTAATTTCACAAATGTCTGCACTGATCAAGAAAAATGCTCAATTTTAAGTGCCTAAAAAGGAGCCAGTCTAATTCATAGAACAAATTTCAGTTGCATGAAAATCATACAAAGGGGCTCGGTGCCCGTAGCTCAGTGAGTAGGGCGCCAGCCACATACACCAAGGCTGGCAGGTTAAAGCCCAGCCTGGGCCTGCTAAACAACAACAACTGCAACCAAAAAATAGCTGGGCATTGCGGTGGGCCTTAAGGCAAGAGAATCACTTAAGCACACGAGTTTGAGGATGCTATGAGCTATGACACCACAGGACTCTACTGAGGATGAAATAGTGAGACTCTGCCTCAAAAAAAAAAAAAAAATCATACAAAGGATGCTACTAGTTTACAAATGAATATCATGCCACAACTGCTTATGCAAAAGAAATAGTAAAAAAGACATTAACAGAACAGGCATATATTTGGAGAGAAAGGTCTCTGATGATAGGACAGCCTGCAATGAGGGCTTTTATTGCCAACATTAAAGTGTCAATGCACTCTAGCTTCTTGTAATTCCATCTGTTCCACTATTTTTGACCCTCCAATTGTCCAAATTCCACCTTTAAATACAATGGTTCCCACGGTGACAGAAATTCTGCAATTAAGGGACTGAAGTTATAGGAATGATTCATATGTCATTTGTGAATGCTGTATTACATGGATAAAAAACTGTGCCTTACTTGAGATATTCTACGTTAGGAGGAAATCCCCAAGAAGATCCAAGTTATTACCTTATTCTGCTGAGAGCAAATGACCAGCACATACAAACTCTTGTATTCCATCGGCTGACCTTTAAGCATTAAGGACAAAAACATAATTGCACAGAAATAAATTGCTCTTGCTATTATAAAAAGATGGTAGCCCTGGTTCTTTTGGAAGGGCATGAACCTCACCATCTTACACATTAAGGAAGTCATTCTGGAAAACTAGAAGACATGTTAAAGTTACCATGAGTTCCATTTCATGATAAGCCCCTAAAGAAATACACATGAATTTTTTTTTTTTAACCACGAGTATTCCTTAGTCAAGATTTTAGTGGAAGGACAGCAGATGGCAAACAGGGGGATTGGAAGGGCATTCTACCAAGCAGAAAGGCAATCAAGACAGCTGTTAAAACACTTCAAGAATAAACATGTATTCTTCTATTGCTTCCTCAATTAGAAAGACACATGCACACTCTTTAGCACTAGCATATACTCATTTTGTGAAATCTAAAGCCCTGATGCCACATCTAACTAGGTAATACTTGAATACATGCAATAGATTGAAAAGTAGAACCAACAATGAAAGACATGGAAAAACTAACTTATGATAGTTCAGTTGCACATTGATAGACTTCTCTTGATCTCAGAGCCAGGAAGTCATATCTGAAAATGGAGGGCTATGATAGATTCTATACAAACACAGTATCATTTAGCAGAACCAAACCATATACTTTACTGGCATCTGGGCAGACATGAAACTCTACCACCATCCTGGATTCTCACAATACAACTCCATGAGAGAGGGAAGGCAAACAGTACTCCCAGTTCACAAATGACAAAATCAAGTCTTTGAGAATAGTATGGTTACTTTATCAGATATTTATCCAGAATTAAATCTGAAGAGTGATTCAACATGAATTTCCAAAACTGGGATGGAGGTCATCAGAGTCAACAACCTTATTTCTCTACACTCTAGAAACTCCTAAAAATTGTCATATTATGGACTCTCTGGGACGGTCAAATAATAGTGCAGGCAAGAGAAGATGATTTTCCTGCCACCGTCTTCCTTAAGCTGTGTCAGGCTGCCATAATCAGCTTTCATGCATAGGCACATAGACACACATGCTCCCTCGCGGTGCCTCTTAATCACCATGTGCCATGCTGAACAGCTGCAGAAGTCTGAAGGGAATTGGTAGAAATGTGCAGTGATGTGCTAGCCACCCCCCTGAGGCAGCAACTGCCCTGCCTGCTCCCAGACGCCAGAGCACATGGGTGTTCACTGTCACAACTGATGGGCCCAGAAGACAGGCAAGCGGTTTCAGGTGGTGAGTCAGGAAAAGCAGTTTGCATCAGGAATGTTCCAGCCCAGCAGAGCTGAGCTGCATCCTACTCCCTACACAGAGATACGATATTCATCATTTATACAATGTCAGTGTGGGGGACAAAACTTGAGCTCAGCACAAATAGAATCCAATCAATTTTGTTGCAAGGGAACCGGCAAACAAGGCTTCTCTCACTGCGAAGGAACGTAACTGTTTAAGAATTGACACTACATCTGACACTGGAGGTCAGTCCTTTTATCCTGTGATAGAAGACTTTACAATGGCCTGGCACACAGTCCTTGAGAGCAGAGGCTTGGGCTAACCTCCCAGGACCATTCAGCAGCTGCTGAAATAAGCTGTGATCTATGTTCCCAGGGATGAAACAGAATCAGAATAAGGTAACATTCAAAGAAACCAGGTGATTTCAGTATTGAAATCCACACATGTGAGGCAATTCCTTGGTTGTCTATTTGCAATTGTTTATAAGCCAATAAATGAGTGATATGATATGAACTTGGTGAAATAGAGATGTTAGATCAGATAACAGAAGATCTAGAAAATGAAAGAGGCTTTAAGCCATCATTTGCACTACACTTCATGAATGAATACAGCATTCTGTCAAGTTTTATACAATGACAAATGAACCTATTCTCTGAAGAGACCTGAGAAGATTTAATACTCATTTTAGGGAATCCACTTTGGTTTTCCTACTTCAAAATTAGCAATTTCACTTATGTCCAACTTCGAAATTTCTTGTTATGGGTGGCACCTGTGGCTCAAAGGAGTAAGGCGCCGGTCCCATATGCCAGAGGTGGTGGGTTCAAATCCAGCCCCGGCCAAAAACCAAAAAAAAAAAAAAAATTCTTGTTATAATTTATCATCCCAGTGACCATGATATATAATAAAATAGGTCATGTTTATATTGACAATACATTATTCTGGCATAGCAAAAGCCTTACCAAATCTGTCACAATATCAATAGTTTAAAAGTAAGAAATGCTAATATGGCTTTCATGTGTTATGACCACACAAAATAAGGAGTGGTTTTACCTTTCTGAGGATATGATAAAAATCAACTCAAACTACATCCTAAAATCCCAACTGAAATAAGGAAAAGATGAATCATAGACCTTGCCTGAACGGAGTTCCCTCAATGACCAGGAAAGGAACCATTCCATTCATTTTCTTTGTTCACCTAGGTCCTAGGACATAAGGAACCACCCAGGACTATTACTGGGGTAAGTTAAGAAAAACAAGGAGATAACTAGAAGGCTCACCATCAGCTTCCCAGAATACAAACCCAGAATATTATGCTTTAATGAAAGACACAAGAAAATCCCCTCCAAGGTCTCCAAGCTGTAATATTAGGCTACAAAATCAAGGTGCTACATAAAAATTTACACAGGAACTTCCAGGAAGCCATGTACACCTACTTGCCCAACACACGGTTCTCACAGCACTGCAGTAGAGGTTACAGAAAACTTTACAAGCCATGGAAACAGAGGTCGCATTCACATCATAGTGCATTCCAATAAGCATGCTCCTATCCCAGGAGAGCCCCTCTTCCCCTTTTTATAGCCAGCCTATCCCTCAGAAGCAGGGAAGCATGAAAAAGAAGCAAACTTCCCTTACTAGTAAATCCCATAGCCCCAGACTTTTAATGAAGGTAGCTGGAGAGAACAACAGAGCCAAGTGAATGAAGCTCAGGGTAATATGCAATTATTGAAACTGGAACTAAGCCTGGACTCTGTCATCAGAGTGTTGGCAAACTGTGGTCAGGGCCCCAATTTAAAAGCTTTCCCAAAGGGTAGACTTCCTGACACACAGATATACCTCTCTTCACATCAAAGTAATTCCACTTGACTTGATGGAGAGGTATCATGTGCTGTTAAAGGGCCCAGCTTAAAATAATCACCTCCAAAGGATTACCGTAAGTCCAACCATTTGCAAATATGTTGTGTCATCACTTACCTTCTTCCCAATAAGCTTTTTTCGAAGAAATTCCCGGGCCTCAAACATGTAGGGAATGTCATACAGGGGACGCAATTTCTTATTCTTATCCTATAAACAAAACAAAATGCCATATAAGAAATGAAAAAACAAAATAAAAACAAATGAACACTGCCAATAGCACAAGAATGTCTTGGAATGTCTCTGAAATTGGCTATCACCTAATATCACAAATATTAAGTGAGTGTGAGACACAGAATAAAAGATTAATGAATATTTGTTTGAAATGCTTTATTAGGACTAGAATTATCTTTTCTACATGGCAGCATCAAAAATAAGAAATGAAATGCTTGTAATTATGTAAACAGGAAACAAATGTTCATCAACAGGGAAATAACTACATAAACTATGATGTAGAAGCAGCTCAATATGTATTAGGACTATTCAAATATTCAGAGATATTCTATAAAATCTCATTCCTCTACTCCAAAAACCTTATTAATGAGCACCTACCAACTACTGGCTCTATACAAAACATGCATTCTATAAATAAATGCATATACTGATATTCAAAAATCTTGAAACTTAACATAGTAATTAATAAAAGAAATGTTAGAGATATGAAGTAGCACCAGAAAGCAGGTCCATTAAGTGCTAAATTATGTGATACAGAGTAGGGACTAAATGTTATAAGAGTTCAGGGAAGTGGAAAGAAAGAAGTAATCAGGAAATGTTTCATTGACAAGGTGAGATTTCATATGAGTTTGCAGGATAGGAAAGAACTAGGAAAATAATTAGAGTTGGAAAAAAAAAAAAACCAGAACAAGCAGAAGGAGAAGGGCAGGAAGAAATAGTATGTCAATAAACAAACACACACAATTACTTTAATATATCATGGGCCCCAGACTCTTCCTCCACTCAAAATGAGGTGACAATTCTAAACAATGTCATTTTGAGAAGATGCAGGAGAATCTAAGAGAGAGGTGACATGAGTGGGAAGGGATAGGAATCTGAGAGATATAAGAACCATTTGAAAAAATGATTTAACAAGAACTGACAATGCAATAAACAGAGGGGATAAAAGAGTAAGAATCAATAATAACTGATGATAACACGCATAGCAAGTCATGGGGTGGGGGTAACAAGGAGGACTAGAAGGTGTGAATAAGAAACATGAGATCTTGGCCAGACCAGGTAATATAAATACTTTAACGTCTCTGTCTCACTAGCCTGTAAGTTCTAAGACAACAGAGACCCTGCTTTTAACTCTCCAGAACACAGTACCTCCCTTAGAGAATTTATTCAATTAAAGTTAAAGTACCTACAAAGGAAACACACAGGATGATACACTAAGATAAATTATACTGGATGAACAGAACTGCATATACAGACTTCCAGGTATCTGTTATTTTCAGATAATATTTGGAAAAAGCAAAGAAAGAAAGGAGAAAATCAAGGACTAACTGCTAATGTAGATGTGCGCCACAGATGGCCCCTCCTCTTTGGTTATCCGCAGGTCAAACCTTTGCCATCTATGATGCACCTGATAAAACCAGACACCTCTATGTAATCTACTCTGTACTCAAAGAAGATAAAAATATTTTTTTCTTAAATAGCGAACTACTCTCAATTAAAGAACTTTCATCATTTTAATGGCCCATTTTTAAATTCATCCTAAGGTCAGGGCCTTATACAGGTTAAGGGGATCAAAATAGATGTTTCCTTCTAGATGCACACTAAGCCTCAGTGTCCTGAACACATCATATAAATATTTTAATTCATTGATTATGACCAAGAAAATCTTTTATTAGAATGTAGATAACTCTGTGGGTTGCAAGGAAACTTGAGCTACACATTCCTTATTCAACAAAAACTTCCAGGGCAGGGTGTGACTCATGCATGTAATCCTAGCACTCTGTGGGCGGGGGGACTGCCTGAGCTCACAGGTTTGAGACCAGCCTGAGCCAGAGCCAGACCTTGTCTCTAAAAATAGCCTGACATTGTTGTGGGTGCCTGTAGTCCCAGCTATTTGGGAGGCTGAGGCAAGAGAATTAATTGAGCCCAAAAATTTGAGGTTGCTGTGAGCTGTGAGGCAACAGCACTCCACCAAGGGCGACAAAGTAAAGACTCTGTCTCAAAATAAAAACAAAAACTTCCTGATTAAAACATACAATAACAAAAAAGGCCATTGTCACCATTATTCCCAGTGTTCTTCTAGGAAGTTAAGGAACCTCCTCTCAGGTGATATGTAGGAATTTATGTACACAAACAAAAAGAACTGGTAGGGTTGAGCTCTGATCCAGGTCCCAGGATGTCATGATAACGGTCTTTAGTAGTGGGATATGACCCCAAACATGATATTCCTAAAGGAACAAAATAATGTCAAGGCTTTCTTATAGAAAATAACAACAAAAATGTGATACATAAAAGTTGCCTGGGGCAGATATATAGGATAATGGATATTTTCTAAACATCCTGGAAGACACCTGAAAAGAGGTCACAATTTCTGGATTTATTTAGAAGCCAGGTATAGTATATAAAGCCATAAAATAATGGTGACATTTGATACCGGAAGAATGAAGATGCTAGGTGCCAGTCACACACAGGACTTTTATCTTTTTTTTGAGACAGAGACTCACTTGGTCACCCTTGGTAGAGTACCATGGCGTCACAGCTCACAGCAACCTCAAACTCTTGGGCTCAAGTGATCCTCTTGCCTTAGTCTTTCATTTTTAGTAGAGACAGAGTCTCACTCTTGATCAAGCTAGTCTTGAACTCCTAAGTTCAAGCAATCCACCTGCTTT
>CAUYON010213797.1:0-22795 GCA_963573935.1 Arctocebus calabarensis
TTTTTTTTGAGACAGAGCCTCAAGCTGTCACCCTGGATAGAGTGCTATGGCATCACAGCTCACAGCAACCTCCAATTCCTGGGCTCAAGCGAGTCTCTTGCCTCCGCCTCCCAAGTAGCTCGGACCACAGGCGCCCGCCACAATGCCAGCCATTTTTTGGTTGCAGCCATCATTGTTGTTTGGTGGGCCCAGGCTGGATTCGAACCCGTCAGCTCAGGTGTACGTGGCTGGCGCCTTAGCCCACTGAGCCACAGGCGTCAAGCCAGATAGATTTTCTAATAGTAAACCATTCTTGCATTTCGGGAATGAATCAAGATCATGATACACTGTTTTATCGTATTTGTTGGATTCAATAGCTATATTAAATTGCTACAACTGCCATAATAAAATACCACAGACTGGGTGACTTAAACAACAGAAATTTATTTTTTCACAGTCCTGGAAAGTAGATCTAAGTAGTAGAAAGTAGTATATAAGATCAAGGTGTCTGCAGGTTTGGTTTCTTGTGAGGCCTCTCTCATTGCTTCCAGATGGCTTTTTTTTCCTGTGCCCACACAAGTGTCTCTTTTATGTATCCAGATTTCCTCTTCTTTTTTTTTTGAGAAAGAGTCTCACTATGTTGCCCTCCATAGAGTGCCATGGCACCAAGGCTCACAGCAACCTCCAACTCTTGGGCTTAAGTGATTCTCTTGCTTCAGCCTCCCAAGTAGCTAGGACTACAGGTGCCCGCCAAAACGCCCAGCCATTTCCTCATTGCAGTTGTCATTGTTGATTTCTTAGCTGACCTGGGCTGGGTTTGATCTCACCAGCCTCAGTGTGTGGCCAACACCCTACCCACTGAGCTACGGGCGCCAACCAGATTTCCTCTCCTTATTAGGAGACCAGACAGATTGAATTAGGGCCCCCAGTCATATGACCTCACTTAACATTAATTACCTTTCTGGCTCCAGGCCTGTGGCTCAACGGACTAAGGCGCCAGCCATGTGCACCTGAACTGGCGGGTTCAAAACCAGCCCAGGCCCGCCAATCAACAATGATGGCTGCAACAAAACATGGCCGGGCATTGTGGTGGGCGCCTGTAGTCCCAGCTACTTGGGAGGCAGAGGCAGGAGACTCGCTTGAGCCCAGGAATTGGAGGTTGCTGTGAGCTGTGATGCTACAGTACTCTACCCAGGGTGACAGCTTGAGGCTCTGTCTCAAAAACAAACAAACAAAAAAACATTAATTACATTTCTAAAAGTCCCATCTCCAGAATGGGTAAGGTGTCTCATGCCTATAATCCAAGCACTTTAAGAGGCAGAGGCAGGTGGATCACTTGAGGACAGGAGTTTGAGACAAGCCTGGGCAATATATCAATATATTGATATATTTCTTTCAGAATATACATACGTTTTAGTTACATAGTTTGCTTTTATGTATTTTAAGTCAGAGTTATACAGGTGTGGCCTTCACCCAGTGTGTTATGTACCTATGCAATGTGCTGTGAGTGAGAATTTGCCCCTCCCTTCTCCCCTCTCTCCCCTACTTGAATTTCACTTCCTTATGAGCATATAAGTGTTGATCAACCCGCTCCAATTTAATATTGAATAAATGTTGTGTTTGTTTTCTATTTTTTCAATATTTCACTTAGAAGAATGGTCTCAAATTGCATCCAGGTTGTTAGGAAAGATACTAGGTCACCATTATTTTTATGACTGACTAATATTCCATGGTATATATATAACACATTTTAGTAATCCATTCATGTATTGGAGGGCACTTGAGTTTTTTCATGTCCTTGGAATTGTGAATTGTGCTTCTATGAACATTTGAGTACAAATGCCCTTATTATGTCTATTTTCCTTTGGGTAAATACCTAGTAGAGAGATTTCAGGATCAAATGGTAGGTTTCTTTAAATTCTTTGTGGAATCTCTACTTTCCATAGAGGCTGAACTAGTTTGCAGTACTATCAACAGTGTATATGAGTGTTTCTTTCTCTCCACATCCATGCCAACATCTACTTGGGACTTTATGATCTATATATTTTTTAATTTTAACAATTAGCCAGATGTGGTGGTACACACCTGTAGTCCTTGCTACTTGGGAGGCTGAGGGAGGAGGATCACTTCAGCCCAGGAGTTAGAGCTCATAGCGAGCTACGATCTAGCCATTGCACTCCAGCCTCGAAAATAGAACAAGATCTTGTATCCAAAAAAAAATCATTTCTACAAATAAAGTCACATTCTGAGCTACTAGGAGCTATGGCTTCAACACAGGAATTTGAGGAGGACACAATTTAGCCCATAAGAGGAGCTAATATTTTGAACTTTCACATTTATATTCACAAGCAAGTTAGACCTACAATTTTTTTCTTAAGTTGGAAAGATTTAGAAAAAGTTTTATTCTATCATCTGGAACTACTTGTATAATTTAGAGATTATATGCTCCTTGAAATATGCCTAAAATTTCCCACTAAAACCTCTGGAAAGTGTTTTGAGTTTTTAAAATAAAGGGAAATGTTTTATTAGCACTTTATTTAATCTAATATTTGTTGATCTATTTAAATTTTCCATTTCCTATTGTCCTGTGACACTTTATATTTTTTCATTTTTACAGATTTTGAATTTATATTTCATAATAACTATTAGCATTATGACTTTCACATTTACACCTTTTACTCAAGTGGAATTCATCTTGTATATGGGTTAAGATAAGGATCTAATTTTGTTACTCCTTATTTAATGAATCTACTTCCCCCATCATCTATTCACCATCCATTCTTTCCCCAATGATTAACAGAACCCCTTTATTACACATAAAGTTTCCACATATACATGGAAATATTTTATCTTTATCATATGCTGTCCTTTTCCAATTCACTTTTTACAAAACACTAATTTTTTTTAACTATATACATTTAACATTTCCAAAAACCCTGCAGGGCACTGCCTCTATTTAGAAATGGCAGATGGAAATGCAGAAAGATTATATTTAGCCCAAAGCTCACATAATACTGAATGACATACCAGGACTTCTGTCTCCAAATTAATTGCTCTTTTCCCAGCTCACCTACTACCTGTTTAAGTAGCAGCTTCTTATGCCTAATTCTAGCTATTCATTTAGATATTCATTGAATACTTGTTCAATTCTAAATACTATTGTAGGCTCGGCGCCTGTGGCTCAACGGGCTAAGGCGCCAGCCACGTACACCTGAGCTGGCGGGTTCGAATACAGCCCGGGCCCACCAAACAACAATGATGGCTGCAACCAAAAAAATGGCTGGGCGTTGTGGCGGGCGCCTGTAGTCCCAGCTACTTGGGAGGCAGAGGCAGGAGACTCGCTTGAGCCCAGGAACTGGAGGTTGCTGTGAGCTGTGATGCCATTGCACTCTACCCAGGGTGACAGCTTGAGGCTCTGTTTCAAAATAAATAAATAAATAATAAATAAATAGTATTCTAGGTTCAAGGACAATGAGAGAAAACCAGCAGAGCCTCAATGCCAACTGGGCCTATAACACAACAGAGAAGTCGGCTTGTCCCTGGTGTAAGTCCCTATTATCTAGGTCCATGCAACCAAACCTGGGTCCTTACTAACATTCTCCAATGTTCAGTCACCCTTTCTGTCCTTCCTAAAATTTACCTTTAGACCATCCTGCTACAATGGAAATAATTTTCCTTCTTGTTCTTTAGTGAAAGGAGTTGTCATCCACTCCTGTTAACAATGAATATCAAATAAAGAGTATACCTCAGATTAATTTTTCGTCAAACCCCAGGCTTGAACAGCTATAATTCTTTTTTTTTTATTTTTGCAGTTTTTGGCCAGGGCTGGGTTTGAACCCACCACCTCTGGCATATGGGGCCAGAGCCCTACTCCTTTGAGCCACAGGCACCGCCCCGACAGCTATAATTCTTACAAATTAAAAGAACTGAGTTGCCAAACTCACAAGAATTTTGTAGTTTTTTATTATTTTACTATTAAAAATGTTTAATCTTGAAATTGGTTAATCTTACAGTAAAAACTAACCATATATTTGTTTTTATACATTATATACATTTAAGAAATAAATAGTATCCTAAGCAGCATTTTTAAAAAAGCGTCATTATATACAATTAAGGCTTCAAGCCAAATGCATAAATATACAACACAGTGAGGATTCAGTTCCCAAAGCTTCCATAGTAAAAACAGAAGTCAAAAGTAACCAGGATGCATGGCCAGTAACACAGGCTGAGCGTCCCTAATCCAAAATGTTTCAAAGTCCAAAACTTTCTGAGCACCGACATGATGCCACAAGTGGAATGTTCCAAATATAAGTGCTTAACACAAACTTTGTTTTATGCACAACATTATTTAAAATATTGTGTAAAATTATCTTTAGGCTATGTGTCTAAGGTGTACATGAAACAGAAATGAAATTTTATATTTAGGCTGGGGTTCCATTCCCCAAATATCTCATTATGTATATGCGAAGATTCCAAGATCTGAATCAAATTCAAAATCTGAAACACTTCTGGATAAGGGATACTCAACCATACAAGCTTCACTTTGGTTAGAAAGCGTGAAAGGAGTAACAGAAGCACACATGGGCTGGAGAGCATACCTTAACTTTGACTCAACTGGTTATGTCTTCAGGAGTTTGGCTTTAAACAGCGATTCAACTTTGGCACATACAGATTAAACCAATGTCTTTTAAAAACCTCAGCACAAAGAAAACCACCCCTTCTTCCCCCCTCCTGATATCACACCTCCTCCCAAATCTCACCCATAAAAAGCCCAATGCCTTGGCACAGGTATTATCCTGGTTATATATTAATAAAAGGGTTTAAGATTTTATGGGTGGCTGAAAAAAAAAAAGGTCTTATTTGCCTTCCACCTGGAGCATATCAGTGGGAAACGGCTGTAGACACCTTCATGAGATTTCAGGGATGATTGCACAAGGACTTTGCCTCCAGGAAATCTGGGCTTCGGTTTGGCTGCACCACCAACGTGGTATATAATTCTAGGCCTGTGGTTGAACTTCCCTAAACCTCAATTTTATAAAATAGGGATAATAAGGGCTGCTTACTCGCCTCACTCTAATTAGGTGATACACATGCTGATCTTTTGAAAGTGTGAAAGTGTTTCTCAGATACCAGGTTTATTCATTCAAATCCAGACCTAGAGGTAAGAAACGAAGAAGGAGAGTGGGAGTGTGGATGTGGGATAAAAACTTGCCTTGAGGGTACAAAGAATGCTATTCTGGTGATGGGTAATTCTGGTCAAGTCAAAAGCCTTGACTTAAGCTTATATGAGATATCCATGTACAAAAAGTACTCTTACCCCCTTATTCAATATTTTGAAATTAAAAAAAAAAGAAGACCTAGCATTAGAGCCTTTTTCAAGAAGTTCAACATAGTAAGGGCACTGGTATTAAAAAAAAAAAAAAGATAATTTAAAAAGAAAAAAGCACTAAATCTTAGAGCCAGCTCTGTTTGGCAGGTGCTGGTTTCTGTGTAAACTCTGTGGATTACATATGGAATACCTCATCTCCCTTAACATACGAGATTTCGCTCCAAAGCAATCATATCTGGCATCTGCCCCTTCTGGCCCCAGCATGTGCGATACTCTGCTTGCTCTTCTGCTAGTGATCACACATGTCACTCTTGGGGGAAACAGCATAAGTTAACTAAGGCGAAATAGGCAGAAACCCCTTACGGCCTTGCGCTCCCTGACTCTCACATCCCGTAGCTCCTTCCAACATCCCTGTGCCTTTCTCCACAGTCACGGGCATCCAAATGGGAAAGGGTTCTAGAAATCCCAGCCAACCCCACTGGGTTCCACGTGGAGAGGTTGAGTAACAAATCAACTGCCACATGCTAATTAATCTTAAATGCCAATAAAATAATCAGATAATGAACAATGGAAAAACAAGAAAGCCTGTGATGTGTGCTTCCGAGAAGGATTTGAGGAACAAGATGGAATATCATTACAGCCCACAAGAACCCCAACAGCGACATTCTCACACCAACCCAGGGCTACTGTCCCCTCTCTGTGTGAACTAGGTGAGAAGCCTACATGAGCCCGCTCGCCTTGGAAAGACCTCTCACTAAGGCTCAAGTCAGGCCAAGCAGCTGACAGCCTTCCACGCTGAGTCATTGCAGAGCCAGGGTTTCTTGTCAGGCAAAGGATAGGCTCACGCGGCAACTGAGAAACCAGCTCAGGGTGCAGTGCCAGAGGTCCCGGGCACCCAGAGCATTGCTGGAGGTGTGGAATTAGAGCTAGTCTAGAGAAGCAGCAGGAGCAGTGGACAGTGCAGTCCCCTCCAGCCAGAAGTCCTAGCCGTCACAAGGAGACAAATTGTTCCTGGCGCTCCAGGGTCAAGGCTGAGAGGGGTCCTTCCATCGGGTGGGTGGGGCCTCAGCGGTAACTTTCCTCCATGAACTTGGGTGGCAAAGGGGTCCTCAGAGAAGCTCCACAGTGGGACTGGAAAGAACCATGTGACAGGGGCATGCATCAGCTCACATCCCAGCAAATATGCAGACCTGTACTGAGGTGGACTCTCTCCATCCCAAGACCAAGCATTCTGAGCCACCTCTGGACTATCTCACTTGCTTTCATATCAGAATAAATGGACAATGCCCTGGGTGGTTCCCTCTCTCCCTCCCCAACAAGCCACACATTCACTTTGAGAAACACTGCACAGGGGCCCTCTGTAGGCCCCTACCTGCATACATCACAGTCTTAGCATTTACATTTTTACAACAATACCCACCTGAAACACACTCACACAAGCACTCACACAAGTGCGGGAAGAACTATCGAAGTGTCCTTTTTGCCTTGATGTAGAAATACAAGAGAGACTGGCAAGACACAGAGTCCCGATAGCTGGTGATTCTAGTCTCACAAATATGCCATTGAGCCCACTGAACCCCAGTCTCCTAGTCCATGTCAGGAGAGAGAACCCTGTAGGTCCCCCATACACTACACATCCAGGGATGCCATGACTCACTAGGGTTAACTTAGTACTTGGGCTCCTATTGTTTTCTGTTCCTTTGAGGGAAAGGGAAGAGGCAACTTATCTTCTAAAAGAAGAGGTGTGAGGTGAGTCATAGTGCTCAACTGTTAGGAAGTTTTGGAGCAGAAAAGGAAAATAAAATATCTTATCTCTTATCATAACACTAGCAGTCTTTCCTGGGTGTGTCCAATCTTCCTGGCTGTTCTAAGGATCAATGAAGTTACTATATCTATATCTATATTTTTTTCTTTTTTAGAGGCAGAGCTTCACTTTGACACCCTCAGTAGAGTGGAGTGGCATCATAGCTCACAGCAACCTCACACTCTTGGGCTCAAACAATCCTCTTGCCTCAGCCTCCCAAGTCGCTGGGACTACAGGTGCCTGCCACAATGCCTAGCTATTTTTAGAGATGGAGTCTCACTCTTGCTCAGGCTAGTCTTGAACTCATGAGCTCAAGCAATCCATCTGTCTCAGCCTCCCAGAGTGCTAAGATTACAGGCATGAGCCACCACACCTAGTCAAGTTAATACATATGTTTTAGAAACACTTTGAAAGATACAAGTTGGAATGTAAACATAAAGAGTGAAAATTGTTGATAGCAGAAAATGCTGTGAGCTTACTATAGACTAAGTCCCTTAATTAGACGGGCAGTTCCCAGACCCCGTGAGTCCAGTGATCACAGTGCTTATGGTCATGCGGGTGCTCCTTGACAGGAGACAGAGCAGCTGGGGTGCAGCCCAGCCTCAGGGCTGGCAGACGGCTAATCACAGGGGATCCCGGAGCATGGGCACAGCTGCTAGATAATTGCTACCCAGCCCAGGTGAGGTGGTTCATCTGCGCGAGCAGGAGCTGTGCGCTCGGGAGCCCAGGCTTTCGAGTAGATGGACCCACTTCTCATCCCTCTGCCATCACTGCAGGACCTCGGGGCAGTGACTTAATCTCCTGGAGCTTAGTTCTCGCCTATACACAGAGATAGAATACCTGCCTCCTGGGGTTGATAATGGACTTGAACAGTTATGTAAGTGGCTGGAGGCAGTTCAGGCCTGTGCTCAGGGTATAGTGCTCAGTGCTCAGCAGCAGTAGCACAGCCAGTTTCCCAGTTAGGGCAAGGTATGCAGGCAGGAATAGGCAGAGAGCTGGTCTCCTTCCTCTCTAACAGGTGCTCAGGCTCAGAGGGCAAGACAGGCCTTCCTCAGCCTGGAGAATGGGATTCCAGCATGGGAAACCCTTGTTTGACTCGACCCACAGATGTGAAAATCCCTGTTGCTCAAAAAAGGGGAGAATTGGGTGGCTCAGCGAGTAGGGCGCCAGCTCTACATCCCAAGGGTGGCGGGTTCAAACCCAGACCTGGCCAAATGGCAACAAAAAAATAGCCGGGCACTGTGGCAGGTGCCTATAGTCCCAGCTTCTCGGGAGGCTGAGACAAGAGAATCACCTAAGCCCAAGAGCTGGAGGTTGCTGTGAGCTGTGATGTCACAGCATTCTACTGAGGGTGACAAAGTGAGAGACGCCATCTCTTAAAAAAAGGGGGGGGGGATTAGGCCCACTAATGCCCAGTCACACCAACCTGGGTTCCAGAAAGCCGAAAAAAGGGAAACATACTTTGTGCCTCTCCTTCACCTCCTACCATACTCCCTACACTGACCTGGTGCCCAGAAGGAAGCTAGAAACCCTGGTCTAGCTCTGGTCACCACAGAGGTGTCAATCAAAGACAGCAGGGCCCTGCAGGGATCCAGTTACTGAGAAGACCTCATGCCAGTAAGACCACATGCAATGAGCACCCCCAGGGAGAGGCAAAAGGACATCAATACCCTCCAATGTCCTGTCCTGGACATTTTACTCATTGTCCATGCTCTTCTAGAAGGAAGGGATTTCTATCTGCTTTTTTCATGCTGCATGCCAAGTACCCAGATCCATCCGAGCTTGTGCTGGGCGATCAGTTGATTTGTGCTGAGTGGAACAAACGAGAAAGTCCTGTTACCTGGTTTCATTTTTCATTCTCCAGCCATCCCGACACTTGTGAAACCAGAGCTCTTGGCCAGCGGATATGCTAGTGTTCTCAGGGTCTTCTGCACAAAATGTCAATCTAAGAGGGAAAAGAAACCACAGACTCAGCTACGCTCTTCCAGAGGGAGTTCAGCCTGTGCTTTCTGGACTCAAGGCAAATGGCACGGGACTGGTGGGAATTTTCATTATGTCACACCCTGACTTAAGGGCCTTCAGAACTCTCGTCACTACTACCAGGACGCTAAGCTGTGTCTCACTTTGAAAGCTTCCATGATGCGGCCTCTTGCAGCCTCAGCCACACTTCTCTCACTTTCTTCCCTGTCTATCTAAAAGGCCACCTGCGTTCCAAGGCCATCTCTTCTTGGAAGCCCCCCCGACTGCCCAAGCCCTCTTTAACCTAACCCTCCCTTGACCTCTCAACTTTAGAAAAAAATTATATAAATGTGGTTTTTGTTAGTATTGTTCATTACTTCTTATGGCACAGAGTTAAAAATGAATGTTTTGTTTTACTTTAAAATGTGATACCCTGCTTGGAATTGCTTGTGGATCTCCTATATTGACTTCTCCACTAGACTGTGAGCTCCTTGAATGGAGGAATTCAAGACCTCCAGTTTGATGCTCCATAAACATCTATTGACACAAGCAACTGGAACTTAGCTGCAAGTCAAAATCAGATTCAGCAAATAGATAGCCAGGATCGCAAGAAAGAATCAGGGAAGCAGTACCCAGTTCCCTATAACTTAGGGATGCAGCCTCGGTGTGTGTGACTAGCATGGCTGAAGGATAAAAGCCACATTCAGAACAGGTTACGAACTTTTCCCAAGAAGCCCTAAGAATCTTAGGACCTATCTGTTTATAAACATATGAAAAGATTACCTTGCTCACTCACAATCAGGAAGTGCAAATTAAACAAGAATAGAGGATTCATCCACAGCTAACGGGAAGACTCCCAAATGCTAGTGGGGAGGCAGGGGCAAAGAATTCTTACTGGATGGCTAACATTAAAAATTAATTCAACTATTTTATGGAAAAGGGATTTAATAATAGCTGGGCAGGCTGGAGAATGCATATACTATACCCCAGCAATTCCACTTTTTTTTTTTTTTGAGACAGAGTTTCACTATGTTGCCCTTGGTAGAGAGCTGAGTAGGCACAGCTCACAGCAACCTCAAACTCTTGGGCTTATGCAATTCTCTTGCTTCGGCCTCCCAAGTAGCTGGGACTCACAGGCACCCACCACAACATCCAGCTATTTCTTTGTTGCAGCTGTTGTTAAGCTGGCCCGAGCTGGGCTCAAACTCCCCAGCCTGGGTATATGTGGCTGGTGTTGTAACCTCTGTGCTACAGGCAAGCAATTCCACTTTTTGGTACCCATGTCAAAAAGAGGCCCTCCTACCTACACATGCTGGAAGGAAAATGTACAAGGATGTTCATCTCAGCACTATTAGTACCTACAAAAAAAGTAGCAACAACTTAAATATTCAGCAGAACGATGGTTGAAAACTACTGTTTGTACAATGGCAATTTAGACATTATATAAAGATATAACTATGTTTGACACTGGAATTACTAGATAAAATATAACTATGCTTGAATGGAAAAAAGCAACTTGTAAAATAATATGTCCACTCATGTAAAGTTCAGAAGCATCCCAAACAATTCTCTACCTTGTGTATGGTTACAAATAGAAGTACTAATGGTTTTTAAAATGCGAGAGAAGAATTTATACTAATGTTACTGACATTAGTTAGTTAATGTTAGATTTGTTTTGAAAGGAAAGGAATAGGTCAGGGGAGGGCAAAAGAGAGGGTCCAACTATATCAACAATGTTTTACTTTTTAAAGATCTTATATCTGAAACCAATATGGAGAACTGTTTACATTTGTTAAGTCTCAATCATGTTGATTTTATTTGAAATGTTTTATTTAAAAAAGATCACCTTAAAAAAAAAAAAAAGATCATCTTTCAGCTGTCACACCTACAAGCCTTTGCACTTATATGAGCCCAGAGAAGTAAAAAGATAAGCAATTATCTAGATGACAAGTTGGCTCCCCTATCTCTCAGTTTTCTAGACCAGAATCCCTCAGCCAAGGGCCCCAAGTCTCTACTCCTCTTCTTCTGCTGCCAAGCTGGGCCGTAGATGGTGAATGTAAACAAGACATGTGAAGAATTGTAATGGAGAAAATGCCAGACAAGGGACAAAGCGACAGAAAGCGGCTTCCTCCCAGGCCCAGGCTAGCAGTGCCCTTTCCAGCGGTCGGCTGAAGGACTTGTTCAGCAAGCATCCTCTCTCGACAAAGGTCTCCCAGGCTTCTCTGGCTTTGAGCCCTCACTGCCTTCTATTTAGAAAGAAGCCTGCTCACGGAGTCCCAGCACGGAGTTTGGGGCTGATACGAAGGTCTGGAATGGATGCCTCATGCTAGGCTTGGGGCTAAAAGAAATGGGGAAGCTGCCAGCTGGCATGGCACAGAGGACGCTCTGTTACTTGAAGGCAGGACCCTAGCCCCATCTTCTTGTCTCAGAGTCTCTGAAGAAGAGGGAAAATAACGCTCTGCAAATAGGATCCCAGGGAAAACCAGCTCCTCCTATAGAACTCGGCCACAGGGCTCCCTGGGCAGGATGCTCAAAGCCTTTGGCTGCCTGGACCCCACAGTGCACAGATCAGCCAGGCAGCATGCCTAAAGAGCCCTGTCCGGGAGAAGCTTCCCCTCCTCTGGACCAACACAAGTTTGGCAGACAGAACAAGGCTGAATTCCAGCCTCCACTCGCCCTCCCCTCTGAGCCAAGGGCCCATGACCAGGGCATAAGATGTGCAACGGTTGGCAGAAACCTTGATTTGAGAGTCACTTCTCCTGCTCTGGGGTTTGGCCTGTGTGCTCTGGCCGGGGCGTGACCAAGGGCGGATGCCTAGCCAAGAGGATGCTGCCGAGGCACAGTCCTCAGCCAGTTACAGAGGCGGAAGGGCCCGGGCACTCACTTGCGCTGTGTCTCCCCAGACTTGACCCGGATGCGCCTGATATTCAGCTCCCTCATCGGGTTGCGGGGTTGAGACAGGTAGCTGCGAAGCTCCTTCCACAGGTTATACCAAGACTGAGCTGCGCCCTCCCAGGTGAGTTTGATCTTCAAGAGATCTCCCAAGTCCTCCTCGGTGTAGACCAGGAAGGTGTTGGTGGCATTCAGCCCAATCTGCTCCACACTGCAAGGCGAGAAAGAAGCTGATCTCGTGCCCCTGCCACACTGTGCGGGGCGACAGCACCTGCGCCACACTGACCAGAGACAAAGCTGTGAGGTCCCCCAGACTGCCGGCCTCCATGTCCCACTAGCAGGACAGAAGTGGACGCTCAGAGGTGCTCCACATAACCCGAGAGATAAGTTTGCCCACAGCACCCCAACTTTTTATCAAAACCTTTCCCAAGCATCTCACTATGTTTGCTACTTTTGGGGAGACAGGACCAAGAAGGAACAGAAATAAGGAAACTCAGGCCAGGTGTGGTGGCTCACACCTGTAACCCTAGAACTCTGGGAGGCCGAGGCAGGTGGATTGCTTGAGGTCAGGAGTTCAAGACCAGCCTGAGTCTGTTTCTACTAAAAGTAGAAAAACTAGCCAGGCATAGGGGTGGGCACCTGTAATCCCAGCTACTTGGGAGGTTAAGGCAAGAGTATCACTCAAGCCCAAGAGTTTGAGGTTGCTGTGAGCTATCATGCCACACTTTACCCAGAGTGACAGAGTGAGACTCTAACTTAAAGGAAAGAAACGTAAAAAGAAATGAAGAGACACAAGGATGTCCCACCCACACCCTATAGTATGCTCTTCCTCTCAACCCATGGGTTACCCAAACTCATAGCTGCCTCCTGCCTGTCCCTCACCTGTGGCTTTTGGTATGGCCTGCCTTGACCCCTCTGTGTGTGTGTGTGTGTGTGTGTGTACACAAGCTTGTTCTCCCAGCTAGACCCCCAGCCCTGAAATGGTAATTATTTAATGATGTTTCTTCACGTCCCAACATCACTTGCCATGGCCCCTTGTCCCTGGTGGGTACTCAACAAAGATAAACAGATTGCTATATCCCCCTCCCACAGGCAGATCATCAGGAGAGGTCCAGAGATGACATTTATGAAGTTCCAAATTGCCTAAAGCCTCAGGTGTCAGGCGTTGCCTGGAATGAAACAGCAGTTCTTCTCACGCTGCTAAGTCATCCTGAGAGCTTCCTTCCCAGAAACACTAAGTCAAGGGCTTGATGGAAAAGGCACCACCAGAGAGAGAACTGCAGAGGCCAGTGGACCACCCAGCTCTTCCCCCAAGCAGTCAGACCACACTGCCCTGCACACTGATCTTGTTTGAAAGCTCCCCTGCCCTCTCTCACTCTCAAACCAACTTGTTCTCTGTCCTGAACCGAGCAAAGGAAACTTGTGACTTACATTTCCAGAGGCAGAATCTGGGAATCTGCATTAGTGCCATAAAGGGTCACATAAAAGGTGGGCTCAATTTCTCCCATATTCTTATAACTGAAGACATGGATTTTCATCTGATAATGGTAAACTGAGGAGATAGCAGAACAAAGACATTTATGAGCCAGGCCTCATGGCTGGTCCCAAGCACCCAGATCCATAGCTGCCACATGCCAGGTGATGGCAGGGCAGGGCACCTCTGACCCAAACGGAATCGCCCAATATACTGAGCTTTAGGGATGGAGGTCCTTTTGCTTTGCCTCCCTCTAGTCCAATGGCATAAGAGGCTACTGCAGTATAGAAGAAAGAGCCCCGAACTTGGCAGTCAGGAGATCTTTTGGAGATTTTGGCCTGGCTATGTTCTAGCTATGTGACCTCGGATTAAGAATCAAAGTATTAACCTCTGGGCCTCAACCTCCTCATATGTAAAATAATAACCACAGTATCTGCAAATCCTATGTTTTTATAGCATGTTATAAAAATGGTAAGGTATTAGCCCAGTGTGGTGGCACACACCTGTAAATCCTAGCATTCTGGGAGGCCAAGGTGGGTGCACTGCTTGAACTCAGGCATTCAAGACCAGCCTGAGCAAGAGTGAGACCTCCATCTCTACTAAAAATAGAAAAAACTAGCTGGGCGTTGTGGCAAGTGCCTGAAATCCCAGTTATTCAGGAGGCTGAGGCAAGAGGATCACTTGAGCCCTAGAGTTTGTGAGCTATGATAATGCCACGGCACTCAACCCAGGGCAATAGAGTGAGACTGTCTCAAAATAACAATAATAATAATAAATAATGCTAAGATATTATTTTCCTATTTATCCTACCTCAGATTTGCTGTGATAATCAAATGAGAAAACAAATATGAAGCCACTTTGAAAGTTAAATGCAAGATGGAAATTTAAGACATTAATATTGGGACCATGGGACAGCACATGTGGCTCAAGGAGTAGGGCGCTGACCCCATATGCTGGAGGTGGTGGGTTCAACCCAGCCCCAGCCAGAAACTGCAAAAAAAAAAAAAAAAAAAAATTGGGATCATGGCCTGATAGTCACATCACAGGAGTTCCCCCCATTTACTTTCTTAAAGATTAGCTCTCCCAGGACACGCACAATGGAATCTGCTTTGCAATGATTTGCTTTCATTGTGCTGGCCACATCTCCTAAGCTGGAATGTCCCCTGTTCTGCAGCATGGTATTAAGAGGGTGGTATCAAGGGCCTTCCTGGGGGCCACTTGGGGGACTGAAGGTTACCTCTGAAAGGCATGCCTGCCCGAGTTTTGAGGTACATCTTGCTATTCCTCTTGTTCCGTATTTTCTTGGCATTGTAGCCAATGCTGTTACAGCGGTTCTTCCGGCAGCTGAGACAGATCCCCTTTTTGAAGCGGTTGGAGTCGGTGCACTGGAAGGCAAAGCTTGGCTTGTCTTGATTCACCAGGGAGTCCACGAAGAGGTGTACGGCCCGCTCATGCTCACATTTCATCACCTCTGTGATTGCTGGGGACGAGAGAGACAGAAAGCATGCAGGTGAGCCCTCCTTTCTTCTTCTTTTGGGACAGAGTCTCACTTTGTTGCCCTCAGTAGAGTGCTGTGGCGTCACAGCTCACAGCAAGCTCAAACTCTTGGGCTCAAGCGATTCTCTTGCCTCAGCCTCCCAAGGGATGGGACTACAGGTGCCCACCACAATGCCTGGCTATTTTTAGAGACAAGGTCTTGCTCTGGCTCAGGCTGGTCTTGAACCTGTGAGCTCAGGCAATCCACCTGCCTCAGCCTCCCAGAGTGCTAGGATTACAGGCTTGAGCCCCCGTGAACCGCCTTGTTTGTGTACTTCTTAATTCCTGTTCAGTGATGTGCTGGGCTCGTATTAGGATGTAGAAGAATTTAAGGGCATTTCTGCTGCCTAAGTATCCCCCTTCTTGGTGAGAAGATAGCAATGACACACCCAAAGCAATAGAGGGCAAGAGACTGCATATGATAAGCACCAAATAGGGTGACGCAGACCAGCTGTGCAGCTAAGACTCACCAACTCCTAATAAAGTATAGTCACAAATGCTAGACATCATCTCTTCTTGAGCTCAGCAAAATATGGTTTGTAGGCTGGCTACCTTTTGTTTTGTTCTTAGTTTTTAGAAAAAAGGTCTGAACGTGTTGCCCAGGCCAGCCTGAAACTCTTGGACTCAAGTGATCCTCTCTCCCCACCTCCCAAGTGGCTGAGACTCCAGGCATGTGCCACCGTGCCTGGTTGGCTACCTGTTTTTAAAAATTAAGTTGTTTTGGAACATAGTCACACTCATGTGTTTAGGTATTGTCAGTGGCTGCTTTTATGCTACAACAGCAGGGTGGAATGGTTGAAACCGAGGCCATATGGCCTGCAAAGCCTGAAATATTTACCAGCTGACTCTTTAAGAAGGTGCTTACCCCCCAATGCCTCAATTTCCTTCTCTATTAAATGGGCAGAATCATAAAAAAAAAGAAAGTGCTTACCAACCTCATTCTAGTCAAATTCCTTCAATTATAGGCTATGACCCAAAGGCCCACAGAAGTGAGGTAACATACTCAGGGCCATATAGTTAGTTGCTAAGTGAGGAGTTTAATTGGGATTTTCTGGCTATATCATGATTTCTTATAACCAGAGGCTAAAGCAAATAATTTAAGTAACTCCTTGAACCTTAAGAAAAAATTGACAAATCTGGCTCAGCGCCTGTGGCTCAAGCGGCTAAGGTGCCAGCCACATACACCTGAGCTGGCAGGTTCGAATCCAGCCAGGCCCGCCAAACAACAATGAACGGCTATATCCAAAAGAAAAAAATAGCTGGGCGTTGTGGCAGGTGCCTGTAGTCCCAGCCACTTGGGAAGCAGAGGCAGGAGAATCGCTTGAGCCCAGGAGTCGGAGGTTGCTATGAGCTGTGATGCCACAGCACTCTACCCAGGGCAACAGCTTGAGGCTCCGTCTCAAAAAAAAAATTGACAAATCCACCCCTAACTCCGCCTCACTTACGCTACCAGCCTTAAGAAAGCCCATCATACCAAGCACGGTGGCTCATACCTGTAATCCTAGCACTTTGGAAGGCCAAGGCGGGTACATTGCTTGAGCTCACGAATTCAAAACCAACCTGAGCAAGAGCAAACCCCCATCTCTACTAAAAACAGAAAAAAACTAGCTGGGCATAGTGGTGCATGCCTATAGTCCCAGATCCTTGGGAGGCTGAGGCCAGAGGATTGCTCAAGCCCAAGACTTTGAGGTTGCTGTGAGCTATGATGACACCATGGCACTCCACCCAGGGTGATAGAATAAGACTCTCTTAATTAAAAAAAAAAAAAAAAGAAAACAAAAGAAATGCCATCATCTTGGAGCCTAAGACAGGGTTACTTGGATATTAACCATATTAGGAAAGGGAAGAATGAGTGACAGAGTAGAATATCCAGAGGGCAGAGCTTCAGTGGACAGAGCTAACTGGGGCCAAGACAGGAAATCCTGCCAGCATTCAAGGCAATAAGAGGATGGGAAACCCAGAAAGAGATTGTCAATCGTCACGTCTATTTCAGCAACAAATGTAGTTCTGCCTAAGTCTGTTGAGAATAGACTCAGGTTTTCAGAAGACAAATTTTAAGTGACTAGAGAAAGCCTCTTATTTTTGCTACTTTAAATGTTACCAAAAATTAAAATATAGTATATCCATGCTATTGAATATTATATAGTCTTATAAAAAGAATATGGTTAGCAAATATATATGCTTGCATGTTTAAGAATATTCAGACTCGGTCACACATGGTAGCACATGCCTATAATCCAAGCACCCTGGGAGGCCGAGGCAGGTGATTCACTTGAACTCAGCAGTTCAAGACCAGCCTGAGCAAGAGCGAGACCTTGACTCTACTAAAAATAGAAAAACTAGCCAGGTGTCATGGTGGGTGGCTATAGTCCCAGCTACTCAGGGCAGTGAGGCTGGAGGATCACCTAACCCCAAGAGTTTGAGGTTGCTGTGAGCTATGATGCCACAGCAATAAAAAATAAATAAATAAATAGGAAAAAAAATTTTTAAATAGCCAGGCATTGTGGCAGGTGCCTATTGTCCCAGCTACTTGGGAGGCTGAGGCAAGAGAATCGCTTAAGCCCAAGAGTTTGAGGTTTCTGTGAGCTGTGATGCCACAGCACTCTATCGAGGGCAATATAGTGAGACTATGTCTCAAAAAATAAATAAATAAAATTTAAAAAAAAAAGAAAAAAGCCTGGAAGGATACACACAAAAAGTTCATACTGGCTATGTCTGAAGAGTAGAAGTAGGGTGGCAGTAGGAGTTTGGGGGGAATTTTACTTTTTGCTTTGTGCAAGTCTATATTGTTTGATTTTTTTTCCCCAGCAAATATATAAGTATTGTTTTTGTCATAAAAGCAAATTAATCAGTGACAACTGGTGACCTTGAAGCATGAGAATACAGAGCAGGGACCCCTAAATGGCTGTTAACCACT
Organism: Arctocebus calabarensis; assembly: GCA_963573935.1. Taxonomy (NCBI): domain Eukaryota; kingdom Metazoa; phylum Chordata; class Mammalia; order Primates; family Lorisidae; genus Arctocebus; species Arctocebus calabarensis. The sequence continues at coordinate 17,891 of CAUYON010213797.1, forward strand.
TATAGGGTGATAAGAAATACTAAAGGCAGTGGCAGAGGGTGAAAGGTGCTGGGAACACTAACGTCTCTGGCTGACTTAGAAGGAGATGGGTCTCAGTTTATACTGTGTCAAATAGGAGGCAGAAAAAAAGGAACTCACTTCCATATGCAATTGATCCCAAGACATCATTGAGTCCACAGCCTGGCTGGAAGTCACCCCCATTGGGGTAGATGTCAATGTGACCCACAGGCATCTGAATCCCAATGCTCAGGCCAAAGGAACGTGTGTAGGTATGGAGGACGTCCACGAAGTCTGCATCATCGGGGGACAGCCTCTTGTGAACGTCCACCCCTTCAAACATGGGCCCAGCAGGATCCAAACCTGTAACCAAAGGGAGGCCCAAGATGGACTACGTCAGATGCACCAAGTCAAGGAGTCAGGATTTAAAGTTAAGTTCAAATGTGCAGAATGCAGATGCCTTCTGAGCCTTGACCCATGAATCAAGACATGGAAGGCAAGGCAGAAACTAAGGGAAAGTAAGCTTCACTTTCTTCTGAAGCCTTCATCTGTCCTGACACCTGAGGTGACCCAGTAAATGACCCATAAGGTTCACGGCCACACATCTCTGAGGATCCATGTGGACTGTTAGTCCTGGAGCAGTTCTAGAAAGAACTCTGGCTGCCTGAAACTAAGCCCCTTTTCCCATTCGTTCTTCCCCAAAAAGCCCCCCACAGCCTTAATTTCAGCCAAATCTTTATATAACTAAGCTGCCTACATCCTTCTGGAAGAACTCAGTCTCCTAAAGTGGCACCTTTGTATGTGGACTTACTGTTCCCTTCCTTTAGTTATGAGTCAGGCCCCGGGCGGAATGATGAGAGAGAAGGGAACATCCAGTATGAAGAATCCACACATCAAGCCTCCACAATTCCTCTGGCAGTGAGAAAATGCTTTTGCCTCCAAACTTTCTGTATTGAGCAGCGAGTTGTGCTGGTTCTCACATTTGAAACTGCACAAATAGCACTGAGAGCTTGCTAAAAATTTAGATTCTACCACGTAGCTATAAAAAATTCTGGAAGGTAGGCCAGGCGTGGTGGCTCTTGCCTGTAATCCTAGCACTCTGCAAAGCTGAAGCAGGTGCATTGCTTGAACTCAGGCATTTGAGACCAGCCTGAGCAAGAGCAAGACCCTGTCTCTAACAATAACCAGGCACTGTGGTGGGAACCTGCAGTTCCAGCTATTGGGGAGGCTGAGGCAAGAGGATCACTTGAGCTCAGGAGTTTGAGGTTGCTGTGAGCTACAACATGATGTGGCACTGTACTGAGGGTGACAAAATGAGACTCTGACTCATTATAAAAATTCTGGAAGGACACGTCAGCAGTTAAGTGTATGCACTGAGGGAGAGGGTGAGGATAGGGACAGAGCGGTAGCGGCAACAGTGACAGAGACTTTTCAGCATCTTTTAATTTTAGAACCACAAGTATGTAAAACCACTCTAAGAAAAGAACTTACAAAGCATAGAATGAAGAGTCCCAAGCCCCTGACCTCCTAGAGATTCTGATTAGTACGTCTGGCATGGAGCCCAGACATACATGTTGATCCGCCAGGTCATCCTAAAAGTAGGTGGTCTATGAACCCAAATATTGAAACATGTCCTTATGCTTCAGTACGGTCTATAAAACGGAAGCAGAACACCTTAGTCCACACAGTTCATATGAGACACAAGGAAGTTAAGTGCTTCTTGGTACTACTATGGCTACTACTATCAAGCTGGAGTGGTTATGAGAACTAGATTCATCCCAAGCAGGAAGGCTCTTTGCCCTTTCAACACTCAGGGAGGACCTGGAGAAATAGGACATGCCGCAGAGGAAGGGCCCCTAGAACAGCAGGTCACCACTGGGAGGGACTCTGCCCCCCAGGGGGACACCTGGCAATGTCTGGAAACTTGTTTTTTATAATTATGGTGGGGAGAGCTACTAGCATCTAGTGGGGAAAGGCCATGGATGTAGCTAAACACCCTACATCATACAAGACAAACGCCCCAACACACACACACACACAAAACAAAGCCCCAAAGTCAACAGGGCCTAGGCTGAGAAATCCTGGTCTAGAAACACTGAGGCTGGGAAATGTGACCAAGAATAGAGCCCTGAAAGGTGACAGAACCAGGCTCACCAGACCCCACAACGATATGACCAAGGAGCACATCAGGAGACGTGAAAGGGTAATTTGAACATAAACAAAGGCAGAGCTATTGTCTAGAATGGCTGGTCAACCTGTAGAACCTAGTTGTTCCTGACCTTGGTAGAAACTGAAACTCTAAATAGTTTCCGGAGAAAAGTGCAGATAAATTTATGTATGACCAGGGTAGAAGGGAAGCCCAGGATGCTTGGGGGCTCATCCTGAAGATGGCGCAAAAACAGTATCCTTCCAGAATAGCCATTTTACAGTACTGACACAAGTGGCCTCTCCCTGCTATGTCAGGGGGCGGGGGGCATTCTGCTTCGCAACTACTACAAGGCAGACGCTCTTTGCTCGGTGTGAACAAAGGCCCCCACCAGACAGTCAGCGCCATGGAAACCAGGCCGTGCTGGAGGAATGTGGGAGGCTGACAGCTCTCACAGGCCGGCTGGCAGGCAGGCTAGCCTTCACTCACCAAATCTGAGCCAGCCTGCCCTGCTCTGACTGTCCGTGACACATATTCTGTAGTCCACAGACCTAGGGGGCAAAGTGGCACAAGTTACTTTTTCCTAGGAATGAAGAGCTAACCCCTCCAAAAACAGGGAAGATGAAGATGAAGAACCCACACTTCTTCTGTTTAGTCACCTACTCTCCCAAATGTGCTCTGGGCGGTGGATTCTGGCCATATTTCAACAGCTACTTTATCTCCCCACAGAGGAGAGGCAGCATGGCACCGTGGTTGGCTGCAGGCTGTGGAAGCTGACAGCCCGGGTTTGAGTCCCAGCTCTGCTACTTACAGGGTGCAGATAGTGGTCCCATTACCTGTCACTGCGACCTGGTTTCCCCATCTGTGAAACATGCAAGGGCGCTATGTGCCATAGAGATGGCACAAATAGGTGTCACACATGAAGTATGTGACGTTAGCTAGCAACTAGTCTGCACACAGTAAACACTGGATTCATATTTCTCTCTTTTGTTTAAATTTATATTTCTTAAATGGATTAATCTGTCTGCTTATTTATTTATAACTAAGTAGGCAAAGATTCAATTAGAAATACGGGGCCTCTTCCCCAGTATATCACAATCCACTCAGAAGCCTAAGAGTAAAACTCCAGAAAGCCCCAGTCCACACCCTTTGGCCCAGGCAAGACTGGGGAAGACTAAGGTTCAGGTATCCCCTTGATAAGGACTGCCTGATGGCCTCTGCAGAGAGGCATCACTGCCTCAAGATCCCATGCAAACTGCAACCTCTGTCCTCTTACCAGCTGAAACCACCTGGTCCTCAGGCCCATGGGAAGTCTCCCAACCAAGGAGAGATGAGACGAGACAGCCTCCCCCATCAAACCTGCATGACAGCATGGGTCAGGAGAGCCAAATACCCTTGGGCTGGACAGAGGCCAGGCCCCTGCTCCACAGAGAAAGGCCAGAGGGAAGGGGCTGTGCTCAGGGCCCCATACTCTGTGCAGGCGTCTGCAGAGCACTGATTAGCATTCTGCCTGGCTCCCCTGCCCACCACAGGAGAAAAGCCCTTATCCCAGCAGCTGCCACTCAAATAGGGAAAAGAACCAGAAAGTTCCCCCACTAGCCTCATTTCAGATTTAGAAATAGGGAAAGGCAGGATGTGCAGTTTGTCCTTGTTGCCAACACCACTCTGGGCCCTGGCTCTGTGTGTGCTGCAGTTTGAACCCAGCTGGCCTGGATCTGAAACATCATGCCCGTCATCTTAGGCTTAGGAAGAGGCGCTCAGATAATAGAACCCAGAGTGGCTTCAGGTCAAACTGCTCTGCAGCAGCCTCAGGTTAACGAACAGTCAAGGGAGGCCACACAATCCTAGTCCGCTTTGGACAGCTCAAGCCCACAATCTTCAAAATAAAAATAAAGCTCTTAAGCTACAGTAAACCAGATCGTAGAATCTAAAGGAATGTGCATGCATACGTGTTTGTGTGTGTGTGCATGTACATATTAAACTTAAACCCAGGGACAGCAATTGAAGAGGACCAATAAAACTTCGCAAGTGTTCTTTTAAAAAGCCTACCATACAAGGCCAGGTGCAGTGGCTCACACCTGTAATCCCAGCACTCTGGGAGGCCAAGGCAGGAGAATAGCTTGAACTCAGGCTGTTGAGATCAGCCTGAGCAAGAGCAAGATCTTGTCTCTACCAAAAATAGAAAAAAAATTAGCCAATGTGTTCTGTGCCTGTAGTCCCAGCTACTCGGAAGGTGAGGGCAGAGGATCACTAGGAGTTTGGGATTGCAGTGAGATATGATGATGCCACTACACTCCACCCAGGCAACAAAATAAATATTTTGTCTCAAAATGAAAAAAAAAAACTACATACCAGCTTGTTGCTGAAACCTGAAATTCTACCTTCATAAGTCATGCTTTAGCTAACAACTCTCTTTCCCCTGAGTCCTGTTTTAAAATGAAAACACTGCAAGCAAATAAATTGCTTAAATCTTTCCTTCAAGGTGACCACATTTACTACTTTACTATCCTGGAGGTGAGAGGGAAGCTGGAGGTGAATAGAAATAAAATAATGCTGGAAAAAGGATAAAACTTCAGGGCGGCTCCTGTGGCTCAGCGAGTAGGGCGCCGGCCCCATATACTGAAGGTGGCGGGTTCAAGCCCGGCCTCGGCCGAACTGCAAAAAAAAAAAAATAGCCGGGCGCTGTGGCGGGCGCCTGTAGTCCCAGCTACTCGGGAGGCTGAGGCAAGAGAATCGCTTAAGCCCAAGAGCTGGAGGTTGCT